>JAVCKT010033606.1:9648-21805 GCA_032273925.1 Rhynchotus rufescens
CCCACAAAGAAGGAGAACATGCTAAAGGTCTATTAATTTCATGGAAATAAATTACACTTAGCATCCAGTAGTCAGGAGAGAAAACATGTAAGAATATTAAAATAAGCTAAAATACAATCCTCCCAACATCTGGCAATGTGAGCATGCAGAGAATTTGCAGTGAGAAGGTACTGACTGGATCTTGGTCCTTTTTAGTCTGCATTTACATTTGCTTTAACTGAACTAATCTTCCTGCCTTCTGAAAAGATAGGGTATAAAGAAAGTATTTCATGAAAGCCAAACAGCAAAGATTTCATATGCATGATTTATTTTAAAGTTTACCGCGCCGCATTATACAAGCATTAAACATGGCTTTATGTTGATGTTTTTTTAAGTGTGAAAACTTGACATTCTTTCCATAAGATTTTTATATTTACAAATAAACAATCTCTCTATATACTTTTATATATATATATTATATATGGTAAATAACATAAATCCCCTCAGAAAGTTTTGAAATAAAAACAATAACTTATTTTTAAACAAAGTTTCAGTTTTCAGTGGCTTGAAAGCAGATGATGTTATATACCTAGGCTTTCTTTTTGTGAGAGTATCCAGGTTTTTCATTTACATTTGTTATTCTAAGACCTGTAAAACCAGCAGTGGACAGAATGCAAAAAATGTAGCAAACAGGCTGAAAAACAGCCCCAATATACAGTTTTTCCCTTGGTTTTAAAAACTGGTGTTTAATTGCTTAATAAGTACATGCTTCCTGTCAACAGTAGTCTATGGTGATCAATCCTATGCTGATTGCAAGATGATTTCACAGTAAATTCTTTGATGTGAGCTGTCCTGCTTGCTATGGAAGATGTCTGTGGCATGCTTTGAGGTTGCATTTTCTCTCATTCTCTTGAACGTAGTGCTCTTGTGGAGCGGGAATAAGTAAACAATATATAGGACCATCACCTGGAGGTTTAAACAAAACCAAACATCAGATCAGAAATAAGGGCCCTGTATAAAGCGGCTAGCTAGAGGCCTTTAAATCTCCCTTTATTATCACTAGCCTATTATTTGCTTTACAATTTTCTAATGAAACTTAAATAAAAAAGGGTCATCTCTCCTGAGTGTTCAGCTACATAACTTTGATGGACAAAGGCCATATCGGTTTTGCAGAGTAGCTGCACAGAAACATCTGTGAGTTGCCTGGTCACCACTGAGCCACAGAAATGGACTCAGAATGTGTCAGGAAGGTCAGAGGCTCTTTCAGCATCATATTCAGCATCCAGAGAAAACAAATCTGACACAACTTTTAGTAATGCATATTATGAAAATTCATCAGAATGTAGCTGTATTTAAAATGGGTCTCCAAAGCAATTATTATCTATTGTACTTTTGTTGCACTTTATTTCTTTTGGAACATTAGATTGCAGTGGTTCCTCAGAAGTGGAGGTCAGTTTATTTTGTAATACATTTTGTTTCAGATCTCAGAAATTATAGAGATTACACAGACAAAGACATGTCTTGCTGCAGGAGTTAGGAAAGGCGAAAATTCCAAGGGGCAACACTGATTCTTCATATGACTTATGTCTCATTTTACTGCCTAGGAAACTACCTAGCTGTTGTCATCTATTATCTTTGTTATTACACATAGGGTATGTAAAATAAGCCAGCTAGATGTGAGTTTGGCTTGGATGTGATTTTACATGATGGTGCCCAAGAGAACCCAGACTGCATGTGCACCTGCAGATTGTGAGTGGGACCTAACGACCTACCCTATGTAAAAGGATGACATCTACAGAGGCAGAAATATCCCCCTTTTCTTGCTGTCCCCACGGACAGTGCCCATAGCTGCTCTAAGCCGAGGCAAAGACTAGCAAATAAGTTCACTTGCTCTTCAGATAGGAACACAACCCCTGACCATCAGTTGGATTTCACATTCATTTTCGCAGGTGGTCAATGGAAAGCAGAGTCATCCTGACATTCCCTCAGTGACTATGCTGCTCCATGGGGACTGGAGGTTTGGGCCAGGAGCACTGATAAAGGCAACTACTGCCATTATTTATCCCCTTCATGTAGGAAAATGGATCACTACTGCAGGAGGCTCCTGGCTGTGAGAAAGCAAAGTGCAGGGCTAGAGAGATGAGGTAGGGTATGTTTCCTTCTGGTCCCTTTTTTTGCAAGTAATATTACCTATCATTAAAATCTTCCACAATTCTACCTTGCAGTGGAAAGAAGTAATCCCTTTAAACGAACGAACTTCCTTCAGATTTATAATAAAATTATACAGTTTATGGACCTGGTTATTTGTAAAAGAGGTTAGGAGATCAACTCCCTTATTTTTTATTTTGCTGGATCTCACCAGGACATATGTTTCCACTTGTCTTCCTACATCATTGGCTTTAGAGGTTCCTTCATATTGTGGCCAATTATTTTGCTTCGTATTCTGCAGGAATTGCAGTGTTACCACTTTTAGGCAAGAGGCTGTAGAGCTTTCACAATGCTCAACCAGCACATTTTGATACATACTGCCTCATCCAACACTTCTGCATCTTCAGGTTTCCTTAATACTAAACAGTTGGCAAAAGAAAGTAGGTATGATCTGTCAGTTCAAGAAGCCCTTTTAGATCTGTCAGTTACTGACAGCGGCCCCTTTTGGACAAATCTAATTCTTACAGCCTCTCTAGATTTACCAGCACTATTCAAAGCTTTAAATTCTGCCCCCTCGCAACCTTTCAGGATAACATTTCCAAATAAATGGCTGTTGAGTTTGACATCCTTATCCACTTTTAGACTTTTATCTGGCTTTCAACTTTTCTGCACATCTAAATTATTCAGTGCTGCTAGACCAGCTGATTAGACTCAGGATCATATGTTTCTTCTGAACAAATACTCGCACATCTTCAGAGCTGTGGAAATGGTTTGCCCGTGTGATTTTAGCAAGCTGTCACAGCTTTGTCCGTAGTGAAAGGGGACAATGTTGCCACACATTTGCTGCAAGCAGTGGCCACACACATGGATATATACTGCAATCTTGGCACATGCCGTGGCGATGTGTAGTCATTCCTTATGAAACAGTGACTTGATCAAGATAAGGAGCCACAAAAGCACTAAGCTGTGTAAAGCACTGTAATATATGTAACTACTTTGATGTTTAGGCCTGGACTTCAAACTGGTCTAAGAGTTCCCTGGAAATAGTGCAAGGATTTAAGGATTAGTCTGATCTGCTCATTCTGACAGCTTTGGAGAAGACTACACCTGTAAGACCTCTAATTTCAAAACACTTAAGTAATATGTGCACCATATTAAATATGAACAGACATGTGCTAAGGGCACACAGCATTCACTAACTATTCCTCTTTTGCCTTGCACTTTCTAGAAAAGAGCAAAAAAGAGATTTTAATGAGCGTAATGCTTATTTTTCTCTAAGCAGTTCCTTCCTCACCCCATCACGGCCACTCATTGTGATAAGATTTTCCGTTCTTCTTCCTTTCCTTCCGTTCTTTCTGCAGACGTTCTAGTTCAGCTTCATACATCATTTCCTGAATCAGGTATTTCTCTCTCCTCATCCGGTCTCTCAAATCTTTCGGGAGATCTGGGATTAAGTAGGAAATCACGTGCTTTATGCAAAAGACAAGGTGCTGTGAAAACAAAGGGGCAGAAAATGAATATATGCTCAGGAAGAAAACAAGTGTTTTCTATTTCTCTTGAACATCATCTCCTTTCAACACACACACAGATGCTGTGTCAGAACTGAGCCCATTACTAAATTTGAAGAAAACAAATCATGAAGCTTCTTCCCAACAAGACTCCAGCTGAAGGCTTTGGCTTGTA
Source organism: Rhynchotus rufescens (assembly GCA_032273925.1). Lineage (NCBI taxonomy): Eukaryota > Metazoa > Chordata > Aves > Tinamiformes > Tinamidae > Rhynchotus > Rhynchotus rufescens. Next base: position 13,459 of record JAVCKT010033606.1, read on the forward strand.
GACCTCAGCAAAGGCCAAGGGCGGCCAGGCCCACATAAGGTCCCACAGCTGTTCTGTCTTTGCAGTTGACTCATATGGGAAGAACTTGGCATTAGTGGAGCACTCTACAGTGGACCAAGGGATATAACACGTTCTTGTTTTCACAAAATCTTTGTGTGAGTATTCAAACCAGTGAACTATCCATATAAAGAGTAGCAGTTCTCTTACACTCCAAACCTCACCAAAAACCACGCTCATGTTTACTAAACATCCTAATTAAATACATATACAAATACAAATTAATCTTAATTAATTGATCTTTTGTACCTCATGTTTTAGGGTATGCCTGCCACAGCAAAACTCGAGTGGGATGGGAGGAAGGATTGCTTGACTCTCTCTTTTATTTTTTCCTAAAAGATTCTGAGCGTTTACTCATTTTATTTGAGAAGAATAGAAAAAGAGACTAATCCTGCATCTCAGCAAGATGGGATTAGACACTCATTCCAGACAGGAGAAATAAAGATATTCATTCTTGTCCAATCCAAATCCTTCCTTTGAGAGAAAACATGATGTTTTTCTATGCACTAACCACTTTGCCCTCAAGAGAAAGAAGCAGCAAAGTTTAACTTGCTGTTCTTTTTCCCAATTAAAAATAAAAATTATATTTTTAAAAAAAAGTTTCTTCAGTCTTAGGATCATCAAAGAATGCTTATTTAAGCCTGGACAAATAATTCCTTTAAAAGTGATTCACCTTTGCATATGAACTAGGCCACAATAACCACTACCTCAGTGCGCTCAGTGACAGGGACTGCCTGAGCTGAGCTAGTATATAAATTTTTGAAAGAAATACCTTGAACTATTTATCTAATTGGGAAATCTTCCACTGTAATAGGTATAGCACTCACAAAAAAAAAAAAAAAGAAAAAAATATTAGTCTTTTCTGTAGATGAAGATAAGTTTGTTTTCTGCTACAAATGTCCAATTGTTTTTATTTCTGAAACAACCAAGAGAGCAAACACATGAGGCCTCCCTATGATTTTCCTTTCTTTTTTCTTCCTTACCAAGAGGGAAAGCCACAGAGGCCTGCTGTGAGTGAGATATAAAGGTCTCCTAGCAGCCACTGATAACTCTTGGCACCCAGTAAGCTGTGGAAATCCACAGGCCTTGGGATGTCTGGAGATTGAGACACATTGACGTGTATGGAGCAGGATCAAGAGGATCTCTGGGTGGGATGCCCCAGCCCTACGTCAGCAAATCCGTATTCCCCAAGGCCCACTGGTCTGAAAATGATGTCAATAATAAGTGGCACTTCCTGAGCTCCAGTCATGGTGCTGTAGTCCCATATCTAGCAGTCCTAGGAAGCCCTTGGCATGCCCTCCTATTCCTGCTGTTTCAGAACACGCTTCTCTGTCTGCCCATGGCACACAGCTCAGTTTGTGCCATCTCAGTCATGGTTTTCCATCTGTCTTTGTCGTGTTGCCTTTTTGCAAAAGAGTAAGAGGAAGACCCAAGCAGATCCCTCCTAACACCTGGGGAAGACAATGCCAAGCAAAAAACACTGATATACCTGCTGACATACCACATCAGTACAGATATATCATACGAGTACAGCAAGTTACAGTACAGCACTATATATTCATGAAGTTAGGCTGCTTCTGACACCCAACCTTTCTGTGTCCTGAAGCTCATGCCTAAATGGGTGAATAACAGTATTTGTACAGGGTGCTGCACTATGGGATGACACAGAGAAGAGTACAGTCTGATTCACTTCTTCAAAGGTTGTTAGGAATAAATATCCCTCTGGTAACGGGATGAACTGCTTTCTATACAAAAATGATACTGCAAAATACTCATCATTTCTTTCAGCTGTGTTGCAATGAAAAAGTTGGCTCCTCACCTTCCCTCCAACTCATATACTTCTGTTCTGCAATTCAAAGAGGTGTTTTGAAATCCCAGGTCAGAATGAATTTACACAGTATTTGAGTCAGAAACACAATATGTGCTCATAAAAGGTATGCCAATAACTTACAGTGATTACAACTTCTATATCTGAGTTGGAAGTCCTAGTTGCTTCAGAAAGGAGGACAGACTTCAAAAATTGTTTGTTCTCTGTTTGGCTTCTTCACAGTATATAAGGCATTTCACACTGCTCATGCTGGAGGGATGCTGAGCACCTTGTTTCTGACAGAAAATGTGGATTTTCAAGCATCAGAAATCCAAGTCTCGGGAGTTGCATTTTGGTTGGGAAATGACCTCAGTTTGTTCTTCTTCCTTCCCCTCTCTCTTTTTCTGAATCTCCATTCATTACGTGTTATTTGATGCTGACTTGTATCTGGCTTGTCTTAAATATTTCTGAGATACTGACAGTAAGTACTAATATAATAGCATTATTTCTAACATCTAAAAAAAGCCCACAATCTCCGTTTTTAAATTCTTCCCATTTCATCCTTTCTTCTCATGTTCTTTCATCCCTTACTCACTCAGTTGTGAGCATACAGTTTCCCAGCCAATACAGAATTCAAATGAAAACTGTAATGGTGATATGCAAATATGGGAAGTGATGCTTTTATTTCCTTTGTGAGTTTTATCAAAGTGTTGTGTCCACCTTTTGTGTCCACCCTTGAGTTAGAACTGAAATACTCTTCAGAAAACAGAATGGGAGATACAAACTATGACACACAGATCAGAAACTCACAGGAAAAGCTCAACTGCTACCATCCCTGTTGGGCCTAAGGGAAAAGCTTAAATGGATATCTATTTCTTTTTTTGTTTTTCTTATAGCAGAGCAGCAAAAATACTTTCCAGTGGAATGGCCACTGACCTCAAATACGATGATGAAAGCCAACCGTGCTGCTAGGACATGCCAGAACTGCAGCGTGTAGCCATAGGGCACAGCGGAGTGAGGAGTGTCTCGGTAGTCCCTGTACCTGGAAGACAAACAGAGCGCAGTACTTAGCGAGTTCCCAGCCTGCTGCCTAAGAGCAGGAGCAAATCAAACCCCCATTGCTCATTATCTCTATCTTTCTGGCACCAAAATAATCTCTATTTACACTGGATAATCACCAAAACTCCTGCTTATTTCTTAGGCTACACCTACGCTAGTGTTTTATTTTAACAATGCTAAGCAAATATCCTCATCATCTCCACTTGCCACACTTTGGTTCACAGCTTAAAGCACCCAAGCACATTGCCAAGACCCATAGGTACCATCTTCTGCTTTGGAGCATCCCTAGAATAAAGCATGAGAAACTCTACTGAAGTCTCAATCTGAAGCCCAGGCACCCAAAGCCTAGGGGAACTGATTCTGACCGTAATGGAGCACATGACACTACCTACCTCATGAGGGCAAAGCCTGTGAACCTGTGTCAGAAAGTGATCTAGTGTCTTGGCTCACGGGACGGTTCTTTAAAGACTTCAGGTCTCAACAGAGTACTGAGAGATGTCTATTGTGAAAGCTGGGTCCACGAGAACCCCAAAACTACATGGACAAATTATGAATCAGGAAAATTTGACCATTCTGGAGCCCATTTTTATTAGCATTGTTGTAATTCCAAAATAATGTTGTAGAAACTTAATTTAAAAGTAGTGGGAATTTCATTATTTGTTTGTTTCCTACGTGGGATGTAAAATCCATTATAAACAGTAATGAAAATGCCATGGTAAATAATATACTAAAGCTTGATCACTAAGTCAGTTGTAAGAAACTAAAGAAAACTCAGATGAGAAAAGAAATAAACAGTAATTTCATCTTTATGAGAGTTAATCTATATTTCCCCCTTAAGTCTTACCTTCTGAAATTTCAGAAGTTGCTATATGAAATAAACTAAACTGCATTTTGGGATCCTAGTCAGTAACATTTTTTCCTTAAATTGTATTATCTCCAGTGCAAGTTCTTAAATTTGAGATGATCTTCTCAGCAGTCAGCATGCTGACTTCAAAGTTTAGGATGTTTCATAACTTAAGCCCTTGGCTCAGATCCCAATTCAGCAGAGTGTCTCATATTTTTGAATTTGTCAGGAACCAAGTACAGCACATACAGAAATACAGGCAACCTTCATAAACAACCAGAACAGCCCAGGAACATCTGTGTTGAATCCAAGCATCAGAATACGGTCACTTTTTTGGGGTTCTGATAGACTGCCCTTCCTGGAAACATGCCTACATTTATACAAGTATTTCCTTCCTTATCAATATCCATCTTAAAGTACAGCTCAAGTGACTGAAATTTTAGCAGAATTCAGATGGGTTAAGTAGCTGAAAAACTCAGCTAAAGAAAGTAAGACACCTTCTATCAAGGGTAGGTATACATCGAATTCAGTGTACCTCCAAAGAACAGATTTATCTTCTAGAGATTTGGGGCACCAATTTTAAGTCTTCCATGTATGAGACATTGAGAGAACAACTTTTGCATTCATTAATGGGATTTCTACCACTGGCTTTGAGTAGCAGCAAGCCAATGCCTGAAGCTGGGAAAGAAAGGGAGAGAGTGATCAGCATCTGCAGCTACCAGGACTCATGCTGGTAAACCAACACTGCAACAGAAAAATACTAAGCATATTTGTCATTTGGTATTTTTTGAAGGAGATCTCATTTAAGAGCTTTATGTAGATTCTTAATTCTTTGGCCCATTAATATTAATTGGTTGCTTATGTCTCTCATTCCAAGCTTGTTCCAGACAGCTATTTGTCAAAGCTGAGATGACCAGAAGTATATGATTATTACTAAAAATGATACTCACAAGCAAGCATAAAAACACATTAACCATTCAGTGGATAAGAAATGTTGGACTTCTCAAGTAAGCTCAGGATTGGCACTATTTAGGCTAGACAGACCTTTGAAATGATTCAGTGTGGTCACTCCTGGGCAATTTGGCTTCATTGTGTATGGGTTATGTTGCAACCTGATGGCAGTTTCAACTCACTGGTAGCTAAGTAACCATAGGCAACTATTATTAGCCCTGTGGTACCATATTATCCCCATGATAATATGGATTGTGTTTGATTCAGCCCATAACCTCATTCACATCCTGAACACCTGCAAGATACCCATTTTTCAGCTTCTCCCTCAGTTGAAAGGAAGGAATCCTGCAAGTAATATCCGACCAGTATCACTAGGGTGTATTGAATATTACACTTTCATTTTTTCTGTTACTTTTTTTTTTCAAAGCTCAAAATGTATCCTGATATTTCTCCCTTACAGTGCCTTATAAGCAGAGAGGGGTTTTAATGAGATGCTTACCTGCAATATTTTAATGGTGAACCAGAGAATTCACTTCCATTTGATGTTGGCTCTGAACGATTTTCAAAGTCAGACACCAGAAATACAGATAAACTGGCATTAACATAGCCAACCATACACCTAGAGAAGAAAAAAGTCCTGGACAGTCAGGGCACAGCAAGGTTTTCCCATTAACTACTGTACCCAGGAGGATGTTTTTCTGGGTTTCACAAAATCCATAGTTAACTGTGACACTTATTAATATTTGAAAAAGTTATTGAGGTAACATAACAGAGCGCTGAAGTGGGTCAGCTAAACCATAAAAGGGAAGCAATGGCAGACTTTTATGGGAGAAGAAAGACTAAAGAAACTGACTACTTTAGAAAAGAGATTACTGGAAGCTGACACAGTAGGAAAAGGAGTGAGTGGTACTAGGAAGATAATTGGAATACTTCCACTGTTACTCTCATAATACAAACACAAAGGACATTACATTAGATGGAGAAGCGATTGAATTAAAACAGCTCATGGAAATAATCTTCTCCAAAATGTCCAGTTAATCAAAGGAACTCGGTACTGAAAGATTTCAGTGTAACTGAGCATTCAGAGACAAAGGTTTGCAGAACACTAGGTACTAGAGAATGTGTAACGCCTGACAAAGGCCTGGAGGGTCACTAAGAAGCTCAAATTCAGTGTTAATGAAGTTGAGGGAAGAATATTGTGCTGTTCCTTCTGCACAGCTCCAAGCCTGGGTAAGTCTAGGCTCACTGTTCAGGTCCAGGCAGAGCAGGGAGACTGAGAAAGTTTGAATTCTTCAGTCAGTTGAATTGAGTATTTGGGGTATTTAACCCAAACCATCTTCAAATATACAACTTAAGGAACACCTGTGGCATTACACAAGGTTGCCAGATTTCAAGACAGGAAGAAGGAAGGAGGGAACAAAGCTAGCTCTGCTCTCATAACAGTTACACTGAACTGAGCTAATCAAAAAGATGATTAAACCTATTTTCCAACACGCACAAAAAATGATCAGATAAAACCTAGCCTATTCACAAAACTATTCCATATGATACACCGCATACTCTGCAGGTATAGTATTTGAACCCAAATGGTGAGTACTGCACAAAGCAGCAGCACAAGGGCAGCTTCTAAATATCCAGGCAGTTCTGGCTTACAGTGGCAGGAACATGGTCTGTTTAAGGCTGCAATAGAAAGTGATTCTCAAACATCCATTAAACAAAAACCTCTCAAACAGTGCTTGGACTCCAGCAGCCATCCTCCAGGTATTTGGACAAGTATCCAAGACAAGCTTAGAGGAATTCTGGGTGAGGCAACCCATGCTTGAAAAACACTTTAACGGAGAGTCTGAAAGCTAGTTATGTCCTGCCAAGAACTGCTAGGGGTACCAAGAATCTTAGGTTGCCTAAAATGATCCTTTAAGTTAAATTCCAAATCAGTCTATATGGTTTTTTTTTAAGTCAAAGCCACATAGCATTTAAACAGAGTTTCACAAGGAATGTAGAATTCTTACTATTACTGAACAGAGAATCTCATATCAGTGGAGAACCATTCACTTTCAACTTTCTGAACCTCTGGCACAACAATTGGAAAAAATAAGTCAGGGAGATTTGAACTTTCTATCTGCTTTGGTACCGCTGGATTATAATGATAGCAGTAAAAGGCCAGGCCTCCTACATCGAACCAAAATGGATTTTTTTTAAGGATCTATTCTAATTTGGTATTTAAATTAATTACCTTTTTTAAAATAGTATTAGCGTGTATCTCTGTATCACATGGGTCTAACACCCACAAATGTTTTCTGAGAGAAGCAACCACCTCCTTCATTTAAGTTGCTCAGTGACAAAAAAAAAAAACTTTCTTTCCAAGTTGATTCCTCCAGAGATTATCATTTTAAATGAGTAGCTCACTTAGGAAAATGTCAAAGATGTGCAAACACAATGTACAAGATGTTTCTAAGATGACAAGAGCTTTCTCCTTGAGCCAAACTACTTTCCCTATGCTTACTCCCCCTTATGCTTCATATTTGCTTCTTTATAAAAGTAAACATTTTAAACACTTTTTGCTCTTTCACAGTAGTCCTGAGAAAATCAATAGCGAGGTAAAATTGCTGATAGTGACTCAATGTCTTATGGAAATTTGTAATGGCACAAAGGGAAACACATGCTGAAGAATGACTGGCATTGGATCAAACACTTGACCAGTGAGGAGATTCTAACTCCTTATGAAAATAAATGGAATATTGCCTCATACCACCTACTAAAATTACTAGACTCTTCTTAGGACAGCAAGCTGTCCTAAGGCAGGCAGCTCTACTGATTACGAACTGCCTTGCCAGGAACTGCCTTTCTTCTATCGATAAAATTAAACAATAGTAATAGTCAAAATTTTGACAGCTAAAAGTAGCCACAAAAGAATCCACTTTCTATAGCAGAGGAGAAAAAAAATCAATCTGGTAGAGAAAAAAAAATCAATCTGGTATAGCAAAACGTAAGCACTCTCTCTACTCTTTAACACTAGGGTCCTTACTAGCAGAATAGCTAGGAGATGAATTGTAAGCAGTGTCCATGTGTGCTGGGCTGGAATCAGTGGCGTTCCTGCAGCCCGACAGACCAGGTATTCAAAGCTGCCACTTGGCAGCTATGCTGCCACTTGCCGGCAGGTGTGCACACCCTGGCCCAGCCTCAGTGCTTACCCACACGGAGAGAAAAGCCACCAAGGAAGCAGGGATTCAGTCCCAAAATGTCTCCCGAAAGATTTAATCTGAGAGACTCGAGTTTTAGCAGAAAATCAGATTGCCTCATCCTGTAACTATATCTTGATTTATTGGTTGGGAATTATTTCTTATTAGACACTGCTTTTCAAAGCAATGCATACTGCATATCACAACAGGAAGAAAAAAAAAAAGCTTAATGAATAAGTTTAAAATGCTGATTAAATCCATATCTGATAAACATCAGCACTGCCTCATAACTAAAGAGGGCTATATCCATGTACACCAATTGGGAAGTACAAGTCGGAATCAAAGATGGAAATAGCATACTATTACACACACCAAATCTCTCTAATGGTTCTGCCAAGTTTTCCTTGAATTAGTCTAATAAAATATAGTTACCTAGGCAACTCATACTAT
>JAVCKT010033609.1:7068-19108 GCA_032273925.1 Rhynchotus rufescens
AGTTCTGCACACTAACTAAGATACCTCCCTCGCTGCAGAGCAGGGAGATGCACACAGCGATGCACGTGCGGCTGAGCAATTGCCAGTTTCATGTTTGCAGCAACGCCAACAGCTGCCTCTACTCCAAGCCACTAATTGTACCATTGGAACAGGACACTCTAATCTGCAGTTTTATTTCACTTGACCTAAGAGTAGATCTACAAAAATGAGATCTAAAAAAACCCAGCACCAATTATTATTATTTCCTGGGAGAGATATATTTGGAGGGGAAAGGAAGCAGGGATCTGCTACAGGGTCTGTAGCCGCCTTCTCTCCCATCAGCTCCATGCGATTTAGGGTGTAGGCCCAGCTAATATTAGGGCAGAACGTTTCTGTGCAGCTGCACACACAGCCTCCCCTCCAAGGGCTGAGGCTGCACTGGGTTTTTGGGTTGCATACGCTGGCCAAAAGCCTTCTGGTCACACGAGGGGCACTTTTGCTGGTAGATAAGGGAAAAGAGTAAGGAAACGCATGATTTTAATTTCCTATATAGCTTGACAATATGACGTTTTTAAGATTTGGTAAAAACCAAATTATATTAAATTTGCAGGCATATTCAGCAGCAATTCTTTATTTTCAGAAGTCTGTAGTGAAATTGCCACTACTAGTGAGTGTCATTTACAGATTAATTACACCAAATTGATTAGAGTTTCAAGAACAATCATGGTTTACTGTAGTTGCTATTATGCAGTTTTGTTTTGAAAGCACTGCACTAGGATGACTTAATTCACTCAAACTAATAGAAACTAATAGGAAAAAAATCATGAAATGCATTTTAGCAAATAAAGATATAAAGAGGAGTAGAAGTGATGGTCTGGCCAAGACCTTTTCTTATTTTTTTCTGTAAAGAGAAGTTGTTTCCAGAACAAATCTTTGAGCAATACTGAAACTTTCAATTATATTTAACTAATTTCTAGACAGATTTCTAGAAGTTGATTGTCATAATCATTTTATTCATAAACATTTCAGTCCATTTACCGCCAGTTTAATATTCATTTACTTTCCAAGTTAACAGTTATTCAGAAACAAAGATTAATGCATTCAAGATTTACATAGACCACACTAACAGAATTAATGTTTCCCTCCTACAGTCACATTTGGTTGTAACTTCTTTCTGTTCCTGCTGTAGATCTAATGTTTTGGCTTTGATGCCAGACATCCATTATTTATGAAAGACTGGACAAGAGGCAGGTTGCTGGTTTACTTATTGAGCAATTACTCAAAATGTGGTGAAAATGTGACAACAACGCCCACTTCATTCTCTCATCAGCTTTAGCAGGAGCATTTAGCACCTGCAAAAAGTTAAGCATAAGGCTCATACGGAAAATTTATCACGGAAGATCTTGTTTTATAACAAGCTGAATTCAGAATCCACATCCCAGAAGAAATTAGAAAATGTCAGTATCAATTTTCATCCTGTTTTATCATCCCAAAGAAAGCTGACATATCAACATTTCCTACGTAAAACCAGAACCAGCCATTAGCAAAAAAAAAAAAAAAAAAAAAATTGGACTTTAGCAACAGAAGTAAATTCCAGTTTTATTTATTGCAACGCTAGTCAAACAAGTCGTTCATATTTTTCACCAGTGCTTATGGCTCCCACACTCAAAGGTTGCAACAGTCCTTTCTTCACTCAGGTCAAGCCCTAGAAGTCACTCAGTGCTAGTAAGAACAGACTTTTCCGTGTCCCTTAAAACAGGTTACTCTGAAAAGCCTCGAGTACACAAGAATTCCCCATTTTGCTCATATGTTGCTCCAAACACCACCTATTCTAAGCATAATAAACCATTTTGGTGACCAATTCATTCTCACGAAGGCGAGCACTGCTATCTCTTTCCCCAAAGGTCCTGCAGGAGGAAACATCATAGTAAAGAACCACGCAGAAGAAATGCTAAGAAATCTTTGTTTCTGCTATCTCGGGATTAAACTTGTTTTTCCCCTTGTGGTGAATCCCTACCACTTCAGAGGGAACACACCGTGCTAATGCTCACGCTGCATCATCCAACCCATGCTCAGAAGGAAAGCAGTGCACTAGAGACATAGAATTAGCAATGGATACTCATCTCCTGGAGGGAAAAAAAAAAAAAAAAATCTCTGGGAAAAAAAAAAGCTTCAATTTTTCAGAAACCGCAGTTTAAATGTGAAACAAGCTCCTCACTCACTCCACTCACCTTTAAACCCCAGATTTCCTTGTCCTGATGGGGAGAGCAGCGAGGTATGACGCTGCTAGCCAGCAGCTTACTCCTACATCCTTCTGCAAACCAGCTGCTGGGCGACAGACTTGCCCTAGGTGAGGTAGGAGTGTGAGGCCTCTTCCCTTGAGAAAAAGGAGACACTGCCAGAAAAAGCCTTGACTCCATGTTCAGCCCAACTCACACAATGACTAGGGGAGGTACCAACGATGAAATAAGCTTCACCTTCAAGTAAACCAGCAGCACACCTTGCCCTGCTCCCGCAAGGACAGTGAGTCCCATCCTGCGTCACGCAGCCCAAAATGGCATTTTTGCCTCGGAATATGTCTTTGAACTGATTTGCGGAGGAAGTAATTTACATGTTGAGCTATATTTAGAGCTATGCCGCTGAAGCAAACCAGCTTTAATGAAATATGACCCCCCCCAACCCAAAAAAAAGCCTTTTTAAGTGAGCTCAGTAAATTACCCTATTTTATAGCCAGACACACTTAGAGTCAATGATTTGTGGTAATTTACCCTGCTTTCCAGAGTCAGGATCTGTTGGCAGAAGCAAGAAAACAACAGGCAAATACTAACCAAGGACTACCTGAATAGAAAATGAATGTGCACTACCCGTCGATCTGAAATAAACCTTTAACTCACACTGGAGTAAATATTTCCTTCTGAGCAGCAACACTAACAAAGGCAGTTTTCTATTACCTCCCAGCCCGTTCGCGTTGCAGCAATGCGCAATCGCTTTCCAGTGGTGCATTAAGCAACATGTTGTTTGTTCTCCCTTCCTCTGCCCCAGGGGAGAGGTTTGAGAATGATTTGCTTTGATAATTTGAGTGCTTTTCATTAATGTATATGTTGTAATGTATTTATGTCACAGAGGCAGGTTAAAGAAAGCTCATTTGCATTTGGGTGATGATGTCTGTGATAGTCTGCAGCTCCTCAGGGAATTAATTCCATAAACCTGAACCAGACCTTGACAGTCTTTAATATCCTGGAGCCAAAGAGTAAGGGTTTTGGTTTTTTTTTTTTTTTTTTCCTCTCTCTCTCTCTTGATTTTTGACTTTCTTTTTTGTCTCAAGTTTTAGCCCGTCTCCCAGACTGCATTTCCCTGCTGATTGTGCACCCAAACAACAAAGACTAAGGCCTTCAGCTTGGATCAGTATTCCATGAATCAAGGCAGAAAAGAAAGTAGTTGCCAAATGTATTTAAAATAACCACCACTGATAAGAGTTGCTGCAACTTCCCCTAACTACACAGATTTCTCTGGTGCTAACAATCTCATGCAGATACATTGTGTGGCTGTAATCTCAGCAAGAAGTGGCAAGCCATATGACAATATGGCAAGACAGATCTGCCAACACAGGAGCCTCGTAATCAAAGAGACCAAAGCAGTATCTGCTTTAGGAGCTACTCTTCTGCAAACAGCAGGAAATTTAGAATTTCTGCCAGGCTGGGGTTTGCACAGACCAATTATGGGTTTGGACATTCACACAAAGAACACTGCAGTGAATGTGAAAAATCTTAAAAACAAATAAACAAAAACTTTCATGAGTGTAAATCTTCTATGAGAGTAAACACTGTCTTGCTAAGGTTTCTGACCCAGGAACTAAGGACTGCTTAAATGAGTACGGCAATATCGGCGGCAGCATCGTTGGGTGGATAACTCTAGCATTAGCACCTAGTTTTTAAAATGTAGCCTCCACAGATTAAATTAAGAGATTACTAAAATGCCACTTGTAATCCCTAAAATTCGTACGTATATGTCTCTAGAGATTTTTGTTTATTCTAACATAATTAATGATACATTCCTAATCATCAAAAATGCTAACAGCTTACACTTACAGAAAGTCAAGTAGCTACTTTGATTTAATGTCAATAGTACTATAATTCTATTCCTTCTCACACACTGAAAACAAGTTACATTTTTCCTGTTTATACCTTCTAGAAAACTTCGAACAATTACACTGAGATAAACCTAAAGCTTCCCGATTTAACTGGGATTTTACAAAGCATTAGATTTTAGTAATCTTATATTTATTTTAGTAATCTTATATTTGTTTTGTCCTTCAGATGAGTAGACATGAGTTTCTGCAGTGTCTATCTGGAAACAACAACGTGCCCCACAGCAACATACGGTTGTTATCTGAGGTGGACACATCAACGCTTCTGGGACAATTTCCAAGCCTGTGCCATCATGAAGGGTCAGCCACCAATATTTAGGCAGCACTTTCCCAGGCACTAAGGCATTATCCCAAGAAGGCCTCAAGTTTTATAACACGAACAAAAGTGACACAGTAGGCATAGACTCCTCAACACTTAGTTGTGGAGACTCCACGCAGTACCTCATGCAGAGAGGAACATGTTGATAGAGCTGAATAATTTTATAATTTGGGAAAACGTATATCAGGTAGGGGGGTAGCATGTGGAGAGGACAAAGAGTCAATGTTGCTGTTGACTCCTCTCTTGCTTACACTAGGCTGCTTTGGGGAGAGAAGGGGGGGGGGGGGCAGAGTAGTGCAAGGTCCGCGACTGGCTGGGGAAGTGAGCAGGAGAATTAAGTAAGGAGGAAAGAGTGTCAGAGCCCTGCGCCCTTTGCACCCTCCTGAGGGGTGTCTGCTGGGCTCTGCGCCAGCTTGGAGATAGCGCAGCTGGTGACCTCGGGAAGCTCCTCTGGAAGCTCTGCCGGAGGCCTTGGCCAGGGCTGCCCCTCCATCCCTTGGGAGCCGCTGCTAGGCTGACACTCTTGCTGTTGGTCTCTGCCTGCACAGTACCGCACATGCAGAGGAGCCACGTCTGTGCACTGCCTGCAAAAGGCCGAGAGGTCTGTAATGACCCTGACTGGCCACCAACACACTGGTAATGGTGTAGACTACATTATCCCATAAGGAGTACATCTCTAGTAACATGGAATAATCTGCTCCTTACTCATTTGGTATTAGCATTTTTTGCTAGGGACTCCACTCAACTGTAAGAAATTCAATTAAGTTTGATTTTAAAACAATTTATTATTTTAAAACAGTGATGCCATTGTTTTATTAGCTCCTCTGCAGGCAGGGATTCACAAGCATTGTCCTACAAGCAGGATGTTTCAATAAGCAAAGTTTCCAAGTTTCATTCCTACTCACTGCTGCATCCAGCTGAGATTCTGCAGCCCACATTAACTGTAGTAACAGCTCACTAATTAGTGTCAGGAAAGCTAACAGGGATAAGCATTTTTTAAATGAATTTTGATAATTTAAAACAAACAAAAAAAGAGTACTATGCAATCAGCTAGCAGACTTAAAAATAAACAAAAAATGATGATGTTAAGAAAAACAAGAGATGCAAAGTAGCTGTTATAGCAGAAATGACTAAACTGCATTACCTATGGGAAGGCAGCAAACATGTAGGAGGCTGTATCCAACAGAGCAGGCACTGATCAAAGTCCCTGAGAAAGTGCAGTCTTTACCATACCCAGAAAAGGAGCCTCATTCTCTTCTTGATTATAGAGTATCGTTCACAGCTCATTCACTCCCTGATAAAGCACATCTGGACCAGCTGGAGGCTGATAAACACAGGAGCACTAAGGGGAATCACTAAAGAAACAAAAAAACATAGAATACCGAGAAGACAATATTTTTTCAGTTAGTCAAAAGCTGACATCCAATGACTTTAGCAGCTGTCCTACATTCAGAGCAGGGGCAAAGATGGACAAAAAGGAATAGGAAAAAAAGAATAACACCACTAATGAGAATTGCTCACAAACATTAGGTAAAACCAAGATATTTCACTTCACAAGAAAACCAGAACAAACAGGAAATGCTTTGCATTTGCTAAGGCTAATCTTGTCATAGCCACAACCATAGGAATACAGGAAAAAAAAAAAAAGAACAACAACAACACACAGCCCCCTCCCTCCAGCAATAAAACACCTAGACCAAAGAATGAAAAGATTTCCTCTTCCTGTAGCATGCTTTAGAACAGCTTTTACAGTCCTACTTCAGAAAAATAAATAAATAAATGAATAAATAAATAAATAAGAACATACTTAACTAGAGGGAAGCAGGTGCTCAGGTATTTTACTGGAGGAAAAAAAAAAGTACTTCCTCCTTTAGGCTTCAGGTGACTGACCAAACAAGTAACAAAAATGTGTCCGTGTGTAGAATAAAATGAGAAAACAATTGTATGAAGCAACCACACTGAAAAGATCTGAATAACCAGAAAAAGGAATGACTTCTTCCAAAATCTTCAATACAGTAATCAGTAAGAAGAGCAACAAGAACAAACAGCTTTGAACAAAGTACAACCTGCTGGTAAGGAAATCTAGAAGCCCTGTTTCTATAGCACTGTTTGGAGAGACAAGGAAGAGACTGAACTGGGAAGGAAGGAAGAGCAGAAAATGGATTAAATGATGAATCTGTCAAACAGCAACTGTTCATCAAAGATAGCATGGAGGATCCAGACTGAAGCTGCTACAGGTCTGTGGCTCCTTCAGACAAGGCAATGCTGCAGCCAGAGGAAAAGGCTCCATGATGGGAAGGACAAACCTGGAAGGATAGTGAGGAAGACAGCTGTTCACAGCCAGGCAGACAAACTCTTTCTAGAGACCTTTGTGCAACTGGGTCTCTCTAGAGTAACAGAAGTCATGTACATAGCAACCATGAGAATATGTGCAAATAAACATGAGCCCATACTCTGCAATGCAAAGATCTCTCCAGTAATAGAAATCAGTGTGACACAAAGCCCTGGAATGAATTTGCACTCGTCTGAGGGGCCACAGCATCGCACTGAAGTCAGGGCTTATGGTGCATCTGGAATCCTTTAACAGAACAGCTGAGGTGCTGGCCCAGCAATGAGAAAATTCATTCCACGGGACTACAGTAGTTGGTACTCACTTGTTAGTCCCTTTCTATGTCGTTCTGAAGAATAAGATGACCTTAAAAGGGGTGCAGTCTAAAACTTTGAACACTTTCAAGTTGTTTTATATTGCCAGGGCTCTGTAAAAGTACTTAGTGTAAAGAGAATTAAGCCAAGAATGTATAATATCGAAAGCACGGACATGTTTGGAAGAGAACAATCTCCACAGCGCACGCAGCGCTACATCACGCGCTGGCATTCACTCTGCAGACAGGTGTGCCAGTTGGTGACATTATCATTCTTCCAGTTGCTTCTTACCACTCCTCTGCTGAGAGTTTCCACCCCCACAGCTCTGTTGGCAAGAGGAATTGTGAGCGCTCCCTACAAGTCAGACAGATTAGTCAACCAAGGGGGTTTAAACTAACCTTGCTCACTTTGCCTGAGGCAAACTAATGAGCTCCCAAACAAAGCAGAGCAGTGGCAGTAGTAACTGCAGCATCAGAGCTGGTATGTAACTGCAGAATGGCAAAACCTTCAAATGTCACACTTCATAGGTAGGCACAACCTATAGCAGCAGTACCTGTCCATGTGTATATTTTATTCTGCAGCAAATGCAGAGCAAAGCAATTAGGCTCAGATTCTTTCACTGAGCCGGGTTAAGTCACATTATCTCATACTTGCTGTGCGCTAAGAGTGTGCCAGGGAATAGTTATCAGATAATGATGCTAAGTTTTAATTCATGACACCTTTGTATCATGTCTAAGGTCAAAAGGTGGGATTGTGTAATTAAGTGACTCACTGCACATCCTCATAAAGGTTATGATTTATCTTTCCAC
Source organism: Rhynchotus rufescens (assembly GCA_032273925.1). NCBI lineage: Eukaryota > Metazoa > Chordata > Aves > Tinamiformes > Tinamidae > Rhynchotus > Rhynchotus rufescens. The sequence continues at coordinate 14,966 of JAVCKT010033609.1, forward strand.
ATATCAGCTAGAAGTCATTTTAAGAGAAATATCTGTACAAACTCAAACTGATTCAATATACTACAATAGCTGCTACCAATTACTCCTGATCTCTCCTGACACTTAACACACCTGTGAGTGCCTATTGTTGGGAATTACATTTCCACAAGTTTTCCCTAGCCGTAAGTTAGAAGCAAAGATTGTAACACGAACAGATGTACCTGTGTTAGCTTGGACAGCAATGAAAGCTCAGCACACAGTCCTTCCCAGAACACTTGGTGCTCTCCAGGCAACTGAGCCCAAACCATCCGCTCGGGCAGGGCTCCTTCAGCTACACCTGGGAACGTAGCATAGACGTAACCTCAGGCTAGCAGCAGGAATGAGGTTTCTCAATCTTTGTGGGTGTCAGACACTGCTTTCCCTTCCTGGTACTTGTTTGTGGAGTAGCTCTGCTTGTACTATAAATTGACTGGTTATGCTACTTACTTTCTGTCATAGTCTATTTTTCCATTCTGGGTGTATCATGACAAACACACATTTGCTTGTGGCACAGCAGCGAGGCTCTGGTTCCCACACTGACTTTAATGGCTGCCCACAATGAAGAAGCCTCCTCTATAGTGTAAACTTGTCCTTAGGAAGTAAGAAAGCTCCTCTCCCACCAGTGAATTTCTAGCTTCAAAAAGCCCTGTATGTGGAGGAGCATCCAAACTACAACTTTCCCAACTCTAAGAATGCATATTTTCAAGATTATAAAAAGAATGTTACTGGAACTTCACCTTTAAGAAAAGCAAAAAATCTAAATTCCCAATTCCTCTTTTAGGATTCACCTGCTTTATGGCATGAACTGCTGAAATAAGCTCTAGAAATAGAGCATCACAACAGTTTTACAAGCTACCTTGGAAGAGTCAAGCTCAAAATGTTGGTTAGATCACAGCAAGAATTCAGGGATACAGTACATCTTTCCACATATAACATGCTACTAGTATTAGCATCATTTGCAGAAAAATATGATCAGCATATGCCCAAATTACATCATAGATCTGATGGCATATTAGTTTCCTCTCCGATTTCTATAAAAGACCTGAAATACGCTCCTCAGCTGTGACAAAAGGAGACTCTGGATGTAGGCAAAAAAGCTCGCTGCTCCTAAGAATTAACATATTGTCCCTAATTAAGAGGATATTCTACATTGGGGACCACACAAGGGGGAGAATTTAATCCTTAGCCTGCACAATGGGGTTTATCAGCTAAAAGCAAAGAGCCTATTCGATATGCAGGAGCTTGCAGTTTGTTTGCAGAAAGCCTAATTCATCAGAACATAAAAACACATGTTTAAGTGTTTTGGTGAAATGGACTTTAAATACTATTAAATACTTTAAGCACTATTAAATATGTAATTGATCAGGATTGATGATATTCAACCACTATATAGTTTAATCAACCATCTTCCCCAGATCATATATATACATAGAGTGATTAAAAGATTTGTATATGATGTTCACTCCTTTACAGGATCACGACTACTTTAGCACTTTAGTTAAAGACTGGACTTTACAAAATACGAGTTTTCAAGTGTCAGACCACTGACACCTCTATAGGGAAGCTCCGCAAAGTAATGTCAGTGATGGGTGATTGCATTAGTTCAGAGGTGGGCTGCTTGGTGTAAAACGCTATGCTGCATTTTACATGATGCTACTCTCACCCGTGAGGCACTAACTTTTCATCTACAGAAAGCTGAATAAGTTCATATGTTTTTTGCCCAGTTAACCAGAGGGGATTTTCATGTGTTTCTGTAAAACAGGAGAGAGAAAAAAAAAAAGTGGAAAGAAATGAGAGATTAAGAGATTATATCAGAGAGGTATAGAAGCTGTACATTGTGTCTGGAGAACGAGATTTGACATCAAACAAAAGAGCATCTGTTACCTATAAAATAGGACAGTTCATTGCTAAAAAAAATTCTTTCTTATACTATGCCTTCAAAGAAGGGAAGAGGAAAGAAATTCTAGTAGTTCTGAAATTTGGGAGTAAATACAACCTCATTTCTCAAGAGAGTATGGTGGGTAAAAGGTATTTTTTTTAAGATTACCATGACTTCAGTGCTCACTTTCAACTATGAATCTTAGCAGCCATGAGCTTCATAGGGGAACTAAAGAAGAGTTGATGAAGAAACAAAGTCATGTCACTACAAAATAATAGCTGCAGCAAGAATGCATTTAAATTTGCTTGTTGAAATACTTAGTCCCATCAAGAGTATAATATAAAACCTCATTTGCAACAAAACATTCTTAAAGAAAAAAAAAAAATCTGCAATAGAAATGGATCATCTGAAAAGTTTTGCAAATTACTTAGTGACAATCAAGAGTTACGCAGAAGTCAAGATCACCTGGTGATGTTTGTGTCCATGAAGATACTCAGTAAAAGCGAATTATCCATCACATCAATACAGGCTGAATTCTGGTGTCACAGAGCCATTACATGCCAATTAAATTATCCACAAAAGATTCAATCAGGTTCCCTGTGCTGACTGAACTGAATGAAGGAGGACTCTATTGTAGCAAGCAGCAAAGCGGGAACATGAAAGGATTTGTCTTGGGGGAACTATTACTAAAGGTCTTCAGAACAAGCAGTCCAGGAGTCCGAGGTGCTGGCCCTGTGCAAGATAATGCAATGCTGAAAGCGGCCCTGCTTTAAACAGTCAGCTCCAGAAGTTTCTTCTAATCTAAATTATTTTATGATATACGATATGCTTGCTAATTTGAGAGCATTCTGCATTACCTGCTGCACTCCAGTTACATTTCTTTCCATCCCGAAAGAGAGATGGTAGTTCATTATCCTATAGTCCCTGTATATCCTAACCTAGCTCCTTATCTAGATCTCTGCCAAGCAGGTTTTAAATGTCCTGCATGTAGGTTATGTTCCCACACAACCACACATCTCCTTCATAAACATCAGCTACTAGTAAATCTTAACATGATCTTTCTGCATATACTCACTGCAACGTGTATCAGATCAGATGCTTTGCAAGAAGGAATTTACAACACCAAACACTTCTTTAAAAGCAGTATCATTACCAAAGGGGGGGAGAAATGCTAATGCGGATAAATGCTGAGTCAATTAAGGAACACTGACAGAAAAGGGTCAAGTTTCACACGAACACACAAACACCAATAAATCACAAAGCTCTAAACTTTCTGAAATACTGGTCTGTGCTGTGCTTTGCAGGGTCTGTTTTCTGGGAATGCTTTGATTGACCCAAGTTTGGACTGCTGTCTCCACCCTGTGCCCCGGGAAGGCACAACAAATTTCAAATTCTCTATTTCCCACCCCACCCTCTTACCTCCTTACCTACATTCACATCATCTTTGTGCTTCTCCTGGAAATCCGGTACTGTCTTTTATAGTTGCAAAGTTTCCCCAGGACCAAATCCCCTCCCAATATCACTCTGAAGTGTTAAAAAGATGCTCTTCACCTTAGTCAGTGGAAGTTACCTTTTCTGTCCCTCTTTCCGCAAGCAACTCTTTGAAACAAGGAATATGACAACCCTGTATCTCCTTCCTAAAAGTTTATTATGGCAATTTCTTCACCTGGAAGAAGACTCTGTGGTCCTCCCTGACACCTTCTGCTCCTTGTTGAGCATCTCTCCTTGCTCCTGTCCACGTCTGCCTGGTTTCAGACGGCCTCAGCTATTCCCTGACCACTCAACACCACATTGTGCGGTACCTCTTCTGCACTAAGATCAAAGAACCCGTGCCGCTATAAAGACAGGGCGCCTCCAACTCCCAGCCTGCAAACAGAGGGCTCCATCCAGTGATAACGCACTTACACAACGGACGATTATTCGCTTACACTCCTGCTCCAGAAGGCAGCTTCGCACGTGGGAATTATCAGGCGCATTTAACGGGGGGGGTTGCTACTTTGTTTTCTTTTTTTTCTATTCATTTGGCCGGGTCCCCCCGAAGGCCGCCCGGACGCTGCGCGCGGCCGGGCCTAGAGCCCTTCCCGGGTCCGCGCCGAGCGCACGGGGCCAGCTCCGCGGGGCCGCTGCCCGGCGCCCTGTGGGCGGCGCTGGGGGCAGCGCCCGCGGCGGGCGGCACGTGCGCGACCCGCCCGTTGAACCGCCGCGGCTGGGGGCGGGGGGGCTGCGGCCGTTAACGGTCGCCGCGG
>JAVCKT010033610.1:0-14232 GCA_032273925.1 Rhynchotus rufescens
GAAGAAAAGCTGCCCTCTCTTTTCTGAAGCTTTATACTGAGATTTGATTGTAATTTCAGTAGAGAAACTGTAGAATGCTGAAATTTACCCTCATTAATTGACAACTATTATGGTTTAATTGGTTAAATAGTCCTGGCCTCTTTTAGATATGTTTGAAGATACTTTTAATTATAAAATCCAGTGGACTATCCTTCATACTTTATTAAGAAGCAAGAACTATTGCTATTGCTATTATGAAGAATATTTTTACCGATGAAAGAAAATGAATGTCAAATAAAGGAATAACAAAATTGCACTTACTCTTTTCCTCCTGTGAATGAATGTGGTATTAGAGTTGTACTTCCATGGGGCTTCTAGAGTCGTTTTGGTAGGTATACCTTGCAGGGAGCTCACTGAAATTCTTCAAAAAATTACATAATAAGGATATTATAGGGTTGCAGTTGCGCTCTACTTAGACAGAGAGTACTCAGATCCTGATTCTGATGGTCAGATCTGAGAGTACTCAGATTCTGATCCTCTTCTAATGTCCTTGTGTTTAATACTTAATACTGTTTAAGGAAAGTCCAAAGAAAAATGCAGAATGCCTGCATCTTTAGATAATTAGTCTGAATCTAGGGTAGTTTTAGTCAAGTTAATATTTTCTGTGTGACTATTGGTTAGTACGATTTGCAGCTACTAGTGCTGTGATAGGGCAGCCTCTTTTCATGATAGCAAATGAACACACCTTTGCCCATGAATTACAATTCCATCACCCATCTATACACAACTTTCCCCTTTGACTTTCAGCCACTGTTCCAGACTTGCCTTTCTTGACAGGTAGTTTGGAAGATATGGCTGTTTTCAATCTAAATATTACATAACTCTAAGGATCTAGTGAGTGATTGGGTATCAACAATGCAGAATCTTTTTATATCACACATCCAGGCCACAGCTTAATGAACAGTGTTTTGAAGCCAAAGTCCACTGTATGTGCAGCAGTGCTCCTTTTTGCTCTCTCTAGTATTAATTGATGTAACTTATCAAGTGGGAGACAGGAATACTTCAACGAAAGATAGCAGTAAAAACACATTTACAAAATATTGCCCCTTTCATCAAAGGGCTCCTTCAACAGTGGAATCCACTTTCATTTAAAATCCCCTTAGCTTTGTTGCATTTAGCATCCATATGATGCTGAGACTTAAAAGCTGCCTGGAGACTGGCAGGCAGCTCCAGAAAAGGAATGTTGAATAGATGTAATCTGCTCCTGACACAAGGTGAGGTAAGTCAAATCTCTTTTGCTGCCAGATAAGTGATTTTTCTTTTGGCAGCAGTGGGGCTGATATCACATTTCTGATTAGATGCACAAAGAGACTGAAGTATATATTTCTTGGAATAATAGCTGCGCATGAATATGTGTGTGTATATGGGACATTGATAACGTAAACAGGTTTTCTTTCTTTCTTTCTTGGAGACGTTTGTAACAAAGCCTCCATTATTTTTACAGCAAATTATCTTCAAAAAAATATTCTCCTAACTGGCGTATTTGGCCTAGTTTCTTACCCTAGACAGCTTATGACCCATATTTTGTATGACATACAAATATGTTTGTATTTCTGATTTCAGGAAAGATCCTTTCAGAAGGTTCTTAATCAGTCAGCTCTTAGTTTTATTTGAAAAGACATCCTGCATCCTTCAGAGAGGAATAGCAGCCATATCCTCTGAATGATATTCATAGAGGATTTAGAACAGCTAGATCAGTGCAATCACTTATTGCAGACAGGACTTGTTTTTCATGTGTGGATAGTTTCCAAAAATGAAATTGCATTTCATGAGTTGCATACTTAAGGTAACCATCCTGCCCCCAGACCAAACTCTCCCTTCTCCCTCTGTACAACTGCAGGGTCTGTCTCAGCTCAGCACAGCCTCTGAGATGATGAAGAACGAAAATTACTGCAAGTCAACTTCATCGCCGGCCTTGACCATCCACATCCATATCACACACTAAAACCTGGGGCTTAGTAAATCTCTGGAACTCGATGTTTAAAGAAAGCTCTGTGGTGCATCTTGGGAGGAGAGTGTCCGAGCTCTCATAGTGCCCATTTCTCTTGCCAGACTTTTCAGACTCAGGATTTACAAGACATCACATAACTGCAAAATAACATGGGAAGGAAGGAAGGAAGGAAGGAAGGAAGGAAGGAAGGAAGGAAGGAAGGAAGGAAGGAAGGAAGGAAGGAGCTAGAGGAGCTGTACAGGTGGGAAAGGAGTCCCAGAGTTCAGCGGTAGCTTTTCCCAGCAGGACTCCTTGCAGCTCCCTAAAGAGTGTATCTAGCTGTTTGACCAGGGCACAGTGTTGTACATGAGCTGAGATAGGGCCAGTCATTGGAAGAAGTCACGGAGAACCTCCTTTGAATAGCTACACTAGGGAAAGAGACCTGTTCCTCCCTTTTCCTTCTTGCAATCACAGACATCCTCTTGCATGCCATTTGAATATCTATTTCTTGGCAAACAGAACTGTTATATTCTGGCATTCATAATATACATTTCTATCTTGAGATCTAATTGGTTCTCATTATTAGTGTGCAAACACACATGCTTACGGAGTCAAAATGTCTCATACAATCACAGAAATGAGAACTTCCAATTAGGTTTATTTTAAAAAAAAAAAAAAAAAAAAAAAAAAAAAAAAAAAAAGTCTACCTCAGAAAGCATGGAAAATGCTCAAATTTAGAAAAAACAAGGGAAAGATACTATCAGGGTTCTGAAATTAAAATGTGTTCATATGATAAGCTCTAACAAATATATTGAGTGTTCTGCCCCTGCCAGCAGGAAGCTGCCAATAAACCTTATAAAAGTCTAATCTGTGATAAGTTTCCATCACTTTAGGTAATTCTTCCCTAATGGAATATGAAACGAAGCAAATAGTAAATCTAATAACAAAAAGAACAACAACAAAAGGAGTGAAAAGAGTCTTTTATCTATTATTATATTATTTGACTAGTAACATTTCTGTAAGGAAAGCGTTCCTGTACGTAGAACATAACTGAAGAAAATTATTGTTGGACAAATACGGCTCAAGAGAAGAATCCTGACATCTTCCACAATGTCCACAGAAACATCCTGAAAAGCTCATTCCTGAAAAACATTTCTGTGGAACACAAATGTGATATTGACACCAGTTCAGCAAAGACAGCACAGAGAACAAAACCCTAGATTATTGAAAGGGCTTTGTGAACTTGTTTAAGAGTGCAGATTTAACAGAATCATCTTGACAAGGTGACGAATACTGAGTCTGTCACCATGCAAACTCTATAACATATGGCCAATAGATTGTTGGTAAATATTTAATAAAATGAAACATTAGTCTCTGACGCGAAACCTCTAATCTTACAAAGAGGTGAAGGTAACGAAACAGAGCACGTGCTCTTTTCTGACAATGGTCCTGTGTTTCGGATTGCTGTATCTGGAGGCTAAAATTAAAACTCACTTTGTTGCCCTAATGTAATACAACTCAGTAGATGGGGCTTCTGTTGATTTCCTTTCTAGTTAAAGGTGGTTTCTATGGTTCAAGAGTTTTACAGGAGAGTAAAAGCATATTGTTTTTGCCAAAACATCTGCCCTTCAAGAAATTACTATTCCTAGTTTAAAATCTTACTTGTAAAAGTTAACAGAATTTTTAACACACTCAGACTTCCTCTGTTCTACTTTCTGTCAGGCATAAAATGGACATACAGCACTAGACATGCAGGAGACTATTACAAAACAGACCTGAGTTTGCTGGTCATAACTGTTTATGTGATAGAAAGCTGGGTTTTATAGACAATCAACTGACTTTTTCTTTTAGAGTTGTAATATCAAATATGAACTACTAATTAAAAATAAGTTTGGTAGCTTCTGAAAACAATGAATGCTATTTTTTAAAAGTAAATAAATGACAGTTCCTAGCTACTCAATCATTTTGCAAACTCTGAGTAACATTCATTTCAACATATTCTAATTTTATACCAAAAGGCTGTAAATGCAATCTCTTCAACCAAAGAAGCCCCAAACGCAAATGCCAGTTTCTTGTTTCTGCAGTTGAGGCTTTAAGATTCCAAGTTCCCCAACAAAAAGCTAAAACGTGATACAAGACAAAAACATCCATGATACAAGATCCATCAGACAGACTCTGAGAACTGGCAATATTGCCCATGGAGAGCTTCACTAGTGCCTGCCAAATTTCTGTGATGGAATTACTCAGCCATCAGGAATGTCTGCCTTGGCCCATTGCCTACCACTACTTTATTTTCCTCTAGAAGTCCTAATGTACAGAACCAGTTACAGACATTTTGACACATGAATTGACGCACACATGAAAGGCTAAATGGGTTAAGATAGCTTTACTTCCCAGCTTCCAATAGGCTGGAGCTGTCTGTCTTAAACTATTATTTAATAAAAAAATCTCTTTGACAAGTTAAATCAACCAAAAAACTTCATATTTAACCATAAGCACTACAGATTTAATATTTCTGAAATCTTAAAACTGTCTCTATCCAGCAAAGTAGAGCCTAACTTTTTCTTCTCCATTAAAAAAAAAAAAAATGTTATTTTCTTCTTTGAATAAAATTCACCTTGTAGAGCAGGAAAACTCCTTCAGGACAGTCAAATCCCCAAACTGCAATTATGCCTCTCCGTGCAATATTCTAAACCTTAAAAGCTCCACACAGTGTTAAATTGCTGCAAGTTATTTTCTGGTCAGCTTACTTATTTCAGTGCCTCATTATTCACATTCAAAATTTCAGCCAAACTAAGAACAAACACATATGTAACACTGAAAAGAATTCTGGCTTGAGTCCAAATTAATAGTAAGATTTTGAACACTTGTTGTTTAAGTTTGTTCAATTTCTTCCATCTTAAAGTGTGTAACAAGGCAATTTGTCCTATGTATCATTGTGAGATCTTCCATTAAGGTCATGTATCAAAAACCTGCAAAAGTCATGTTAGAATTAACATCTGTTAAAGCACTTAAAGTTCTGTAGTTATTAAAGGTAATACTGAGCCCATGGGTAGAGTCCACTAGATGGCATAAAGCAATAAATCTTATAGTGACAGAACAAATTAGTGTTTACTAAAATACTAATATATGTAATAGTCTTTTCTTGTATGCACAAAGTATTATAGAAGGGCAGTGCTGAGGATACAAACTTAAATAAGTCAGGAAATATTAATATGAAGTTTGTAAACATAATCTTTGCCCCTCTAAGCTTACATAACGTAGAACAACATTACATGATCACACACTACTTAAAAATAGGACAACGTAATGATCTACTTTTAATATAGCTTTCTTCATAGAAAAAAGGAAGTAGGATTTTTCCATTTTTTTAATTCAAATTGACTATTCTACATTTTTGTTAACAACTGAAGGAAAATGACACTTATGCTCACCTCCAAGCATAGCAAATGTTTATTATAAAGCAAGGCCATGAAGTGCTTTACTAATACCCATCCTTCACTGTTTCCAAAGGGCAAGATTGTGGTTGAGGTGCGCAGGCCAAGGACTCATCATGAGAAGCAGGACAGGAAAAATGTTTTTATCACTGGTTACAAAAAAATTCTTTCTGATTTGGAAGGTGGTTTTGGACACAGTGAAAGTCATAAGGAGAGTTGCAGAGAGAAATTCCATACATGTGAATCTACAAAGATACTGTTTGTCTTGGTTTAGATACTACCTGGGTCCACTGTGTTTTATGCCTATAGTACCATTCAATAGATGCTATATCTATCAAGAGTATATACAATACAGGTACCAGAAGTAGGGACTAAGATGTTCATAAATATGTTTGCTAACTAGACTAGGTGAATAATTTTATTTCTACTTTTAAAAGTTTCTGTAACTGAACCTGAAACTTATAAAGCCAAAGATTTCCATACACAAATATACTGCCGGGAAGCTGGGGTACTTTTTGACCAAAACCAGTTTATCCTCCCTACATATAGGGAATCTGTATATTCATACACACACACACACACACAAGTGTAAACCTATATAAGGTTAAACACACACATACACACATTTATACACATCCATACACTCTATGTACGCAAACTTACAGGTGGCATACACTTATACTCCATAAAAGTGTGTATACATACAGGCATATGTAGATACTTGCATACATACCTTTAATAGACATATTCTGGTGCACAGGAGGAATGAAAGATCAGGAACTATATTTACAAATCATGCTGATATCATTTACAATAGTAGGAAAAAGTCCTATGTGCAAAGGAGTGGTATGAAACAGCTATTTCTCCTTAGCATAGTGTTGCCTGGTAGCTGCAGGTTACTCTGTTCAGCTTTTCAACTCAAGTGTTCCATAAATGGGAGTTTATTTCGAGGTGGCAACCAATAGACTCCGAGGCAGAAACCAACAGAGAATCACAAAATATCTTCTATGATGTCTTTGTTCGTCTTCAGCCATGCTTTTTGCCATGTAGATTTACCAAGCTCCTGGATGTCCTTTCACTTGTGTGTGTTTAGCTCTTCCTTATACCCTGCAAAGCCATTCACTGTGTATGCTTGTTCCTTACTTACCTTGTTTTAAATGTTCTTTAGTAGGCCACTTAAAACTTTTCAACAAAGAGACTGCTGAAGATGTGGCAACAGCATGACATTCCTTGTGGAGAGTGAGTCATATTTTACCATTGTGTTGGTTGCTCAGGTTTAGCTTTTCTAAGTGCCCACATCATCATATCTATTTGTTACAATACTTTCTTGAACTTCTCTTAAACAACTTCAAATTGGAATTTAAGATCAGTTCTGAGAAATCTTAACCTCTCTGACTACAGAAATTAAAGCCTATTTGAAATGGAATATTTCTGGCTACTAAGTTTTTCTTCAAAAAATATTATTAAAAAACAGCACATGGATGAGCTGCCGTTATTCTGCGTCTAATACTTGACCTCAAAGGTCTTACCTACTCAAGTGGATTATTATACAATGAATTGCCCTTCACAACTGCAAATGCATAGGCCAGTCTGGAAATAATAGTAGTTATGAGCAAGCTGTGGGACATTTATCTTTGAGACTAAAAATATTAAATAGCAGTGTGTGTAACTCTTCCTTCTAATATAATTCTAAAGCAAAAGCCACTTTCAAATTGAATAAAAAAGAGAAATCAGATGTTATTTAATTGTTTTAATTTTTCCTGAAAAGTGTTATCTTATTAAAATCCTATTAAATACCAGATGATTCCCACCCTGTCTGTATTGATATACCACAACAGCCTGAAGTGGTTTCAAGGTCTGGTTTTGATTCAATTGTACATTTTAATGTTTAACCAGCAGGTTCATTTGTTAGGAGAAAAATATGTTTGGCATTCCAATTTAAAAATTACAGTTCTCTCTAATATGACTTGAATACAGAGTTCTCAGTAGGAGAAGGCTGCAAATAAGAATTTGAAAGTCTTCTTATAAAAGATAGCTTACATGGGGAAGCCAAAATCTCATTATGCTTAATCATTTGAATGCTATATTGAGAACATCAGTAACAAAAATATATAAGAAAGAGAGAGAAAGAGAAAGTAAGAGTTTAGACCTCTTCATAAAAATGAGAATCAATAAACAATCAAAGAAAGCTCTTTATCATAAAGTCAGCTGTCTAGTATGTATGCGTGTTTGTCATTGAAGAAAATGTTTTGTTCTCTGTCAGAATGAAATGTCTTTAAACACATGCTTTAAGCATACATATGAGTTTCAATAAACGAGGCTGGAAGTGCGAAGTTGCTCAGCAACCAAAATTCCAATTCTATTTTTCTAAAGATCTCTTTTGTGAAATCTTTCGAAAAACCCTCATAAAGAATTGAAGTATCATTTAAAATTTTGGTCAGGAAAGAACTTTTAAATATTGTTCCTGAGGTTTCTGGCAGAAGCAAGAAATCTTATGCGCTGGGAAGCCTGTGAATTCTGGAAGCTGAGAAAGTTGAAAATGATATGGTCTATCTACAAGCTGCTCTGCAACCTCATTATCTCAAATATCAATTTTGAGGAAATAGTCCGTACGAATATCACGAGTGAATCAAATTCAATACTGAAAGTATAGAGACCACTGTAAGATTTTCTGTTTTTATTAATAGTAGATTAACTATCTCTTCAAGGTATTCTAACATAACAGAATGAAGCTAGCTGTAACTTCATTTAGATGACAAAGACCCAAGAGTAAAAGTTAATATTCCAAATGGAAGATATCCTCACATATCCTAAATAAGTGTGTATTCCTACAGGGATTAGGATTTATTACAATAAATCCTCCCAGTTTACAAAGATCTACACATGTGTTTGCTTGTCATTCTTTAGACAGAATTTAATTAATGTCTCTCATAGTTGTAGATATCATAGATCCACTTTAAGAAAATAATTTTTTTCCAGGCTACTGGTCGTATTAACTACCAAAATTCTCCACTAATGTCATGCTACATACATATAACCCTAGTTTTTCCTTAAAGGTATATATGCCTTATAAACGCAGTTATGCTATGCAGATCCAACAAATTGTTAACACTAATCAGAACTTTTTGGAAGATTCACGAGCTGAAGGTAGAAAAGAAGAAAATTACTGAAATCTTCTAATTTTGTTTCCAAGTTCATATTTTTTAAACTACTCTTTCAGTATAAAAAACAGAACTTCTACATATGGAATATGAACACAGTTTGTTACTGTGCATGAAATTATTTTGAAAGGTGAAAATAGAAAGTGTATTACCTTAATATAGAATACAGTCTATAAATTGTTTTAAAAAAATTATTACAGCTATCAGTATAGTTCACATTTTGTGCATTTACAAGAGCTGAAACTCTGATGCATCTTCATTTCAAGAGGCATAAGATCTATACTTTAAGATTCAACTGCTACTTTTCCCAGAGGTACATGCTGGTCACACAGCAGGATGACCCAAGAGACTATACTGTAATATACTATAGATACTGATCAGTTGAGAATTTGATTTACACCACAATGCATTATAAAACTGACAGTACAACAAATATGGGGATTTCCTGGGACCAAACCACTTTCCTGGTGGAGTTGTTTGACAGATGCAGATGTAAGAGAACAGATATGATTCTCATTTAAAAAAGACAGTTACTTGACCTTTGTAGCCACACTGACCAAAGACAAAACCATTTAAAGGACTGCTTGGTAACAGAAGATAAACTACAGTTAGAAGCGTCCACTCAGACATACCAATTAAATTATGAACTACTTGAAGATACTAATGAAGATGCTAATTCATTAATGAAGCTAATAAACACTCATCACTGTATCAGACCTGGCAGAACTCATGTCTGTGGTGACGATGATCAGAGAAACACATTTTCAGGGAGTATCTTTGCTGAAATCTCAGTTCTGAAAATCCTATTTTTTTAGAAATTGCTACATACAACTCTATTTCATTATAGAACAGGCTTGCCTGAAATATCTTACTACACATAGCAACTGAATCCTAGGATAGACAATCACTTCCTGAAGTATGGAATGTGACGGACTTCTCGTGGAATTCTGATGGATTTTTGTGGAGATGGAAAAGCAGTATTTGTTTATACTTGTGCCAAACTTCTTTTTCCTTCCATTTTGAGCAAATATTGTCCCTAAAGTGATCCAAGAACCTGCCAAGCGAAGCACCGAACTCAACCACATCAGGAAGAAGGAAAAAAAAAAAAAAAAAGTATTTTTCAGGCAGTTAAACTAACAACTCCTTTCAAGGCAAGGTTTCTTATGCCAAAGGAAGGAAGGAATTGGCGTGTATCTTAAGATGTCACAATGAAAATAGTTTGGCACTTGCTCATAGAGAAAGTACTCTTATAAGAAAAATCTACAGGTCATCAGAGTGAGTAGTGGTTGAAACAGTTTAGGACAAAAAAAAGATCTGCCTCTAACCGAGGCTTTCCTTTTCAAGACAGTCAGAATAACATCTGGGCCCCACTGAAGTGCATGCCATAAAAATGTTGGAGAATATGGTAATCTTAGATTTCAATGAAAGTCTCCCACAGAGACGATTAAGATGAATTAAGAACACTAAATCTGTATTGCTGCAATCTCTTTTAGAACACTCGTCCAGTAATGTCATGAATGATACATACCTTTCCAGTGGTACTAGTTACCATAAGCAACCAAAGATACCAGAAAAGCACCTTTGCAAACTCTTACTTTCAAAAAAAATCTTGCAGTCCTAGGGAAGGATGTAAAACTTCGTCTTGATAGGCTGTGTTGGACAAAATGTTACATTTTATTCTGACTCTATTTTCCTACTGACACTATTCTGGGCACAAAGACTTCTTTTTACTGCAGAAGATATATCTCAGACCCTTTGTCCTTGCCAGTTCGTACTAGAGCAAACAATTTTTTATTTTTTTAAGAAAACCTTAAGCTAGGAACATAGAGCAGGAGTATGAGTAAGCAGGCAACAAAGGTTTTCAACCTCCTAAAGATACAGCAACTGAGTCTACTTTGTTAAAAGCAAGTTTTCTTTTATGTTCTTCCTCTCTGGCCACTGGCAAAGTTGCATTATTATCCTATGACTCATTCTTTCTTCAAAATATCTCTCTGGATAGTACTTGTTAATTAAACTTTCTCATCCTCTTTCTCTTACAGTCATTGGCAACAGTCTTGTGTCCTCTCTTTGAATAGACATCTATATGTAATCTCCCATTATTAGAATAGTAGGAAGGAACATAGTATCTTTTACTATGTGTGCCTGTTGAGCATGCAAGCACTAATTATATCAAGTATGCCTTCTGAGTGCTACTGGTGATTTAAATAGCACATTTTCTTCATCTCTTTAGGACAATGCCATCTATTGTACAGGGTTTCAATTTGATTCTTTGGTGGCATTTTAGCTAGTGAACTTGAAAAGTTCTTCAGTTTCATAAAGAAAAATGTGGAACATCTGTTTCTATGGATGTGACTCTGCACTAGCTGAAACAGAGTGCTGTTCAGAAATGCAGAGTAGAAAATAAAATGTCATTTGAATGCATGTGGTAATAATAGCCTGATGGTAGTGCCACAGCCAAAAGCAATACTTGTCAGAATCATATCTAGTAAAAATCATATGTATTTCTTAGTTCATTACTTCATTAAGTGATAGGAAAAGTAAGCCTTACTTCTGTAAGAGAATTTATTTCTTTTCCCCAAGAAAAATCAGGAGACTTTACTCCCAACAATGTAAACACAAACATACATTTCAGGATGGCTCAGTCCTCCAAAACAAATCAGGAAGCAACTGAGTGGGAAGAAAAGGATAATATAGTTATTTATGCTTAGTGGACCAAATTCACAGTGTAACTTTGCAGTTGTTGAAGTTATCGCTGTTATGTGTCTTTATCCACAAACATTTAGTGTATAGCTGTGTGCAGACTTACAGCTCCAACTCTAAGCATAAAGCAGAACTAGGAAGCTGAAACACAAGAGTAGCTGATGCACTGGAAGACCAAGTTGCATGGGGAGAAGTAAAGTTAAAAAGACAGAATGAAGTTACATCTAAAGATCTTCAACTGAAAACAGCTCTGTGGTGCAAGCTGCTGCAGAAGTAAATGATTTAGGAGGCACTGGGCTGAGTAGAAAGACAAAACAATTTATTCACAGTGATTTAACCCAGATTGAGTAAATCCTGGAACAAAACTGAATACAGGCAGTTATCCCCCTTCCTCCCGTGCATGCCCTCTAAGGAGTGACAAAACACCACAGAGTGCTGTGCTCTAGGCAGCCATGACTGCCTTCATGTTCATCCCTTGATGGTGAATCCCTTGAAGCACCCTCAAGATTTACATTTCTGTGGATTCAATAACATGATAAAGAAAAGGAGAATGGGCCATTATGCTTAAGATATTTGATCTTTATTTCTGTCATGTATGAAAAAAGTGTTTGTTGGGCCTGCAGTTGTCAAATTGCAAGCCAGCATGTGAAAACAGCTGTCTATCCTCAGCACCAACAAACATGAATAGATCTGTCATCATAATTACAGCTCAAAGCTGGAATGTCTTCAAATGCCAACAACACTCTGCACACAGATGTCAAATAAGCCTGACTCAACTGGCTTAGGCTCCACTTTTCTAGAGAGCATGAAGACAGTCTTCCTCTTCTATGAAGAGTTGCAAAAGTTTCCGTGTAAGGAAGACAGTTATGTCTGTCATTAAATATTTCATGACTTGCTAAAAGAAGTCATTCTAGAAATGTGTAAAATGATTTACACATTTAATAAAATAATTATGCAGTTTTATTTATGTGCTTATAAGCTAACTCAATTACACTCCAATACTACTGTTTCCATATTACAGCAGTAACTATCTTTTGAAATGGCTTTATGAATCTCTCATATATGATGTTTAAATACATACAGCCGCTCAAGATGGTTATAATGGAATGCTGTGGTTTTCTTCCCTGAAGAGCTGCGCATTGGCAACAAGTGACTGAAAGAAATGTGAAAGTATCTCCTGGCTCAGCAATGGCCTAGGGATTTGAGATTCTCAATTCCATCTTTTTAAGAATGTTCTATAATACAAATATCATCCTGTCAACATAGTTAGCCAGTGGATGCAGCATGAACATTAACCTTCTCTCAAGAGCACTGAAGATACGAAAGAGAATTTTTTTTTTTCCAGGAAAAGATCTAGTGACAGTCATTTCCCAAGGAACACATGAGAAGAACCAAAAACATGACTTTTTGAAGTAATGTCCAGTCCTAGTTATGAAACAAATCTGTGCCCCTACATACTGACTTTCCTCAAGACAGAAAATTAGTCTTCAAATGTGCAGATTATAAACTGATCATTTGAAACTGTGTCTGCTAATATTTGTTCTCTAACAATAATTTCTCTTAAATCTGGATAGTTACCTCATCAATACTCAAACAACTGGCAAAACAGGATCTTCTGCTTTCCCACACATTACAGTCTAATATACAAGTATTAAAGCATTCCAAAAAATCCAAGCAATTAAGCAACCAGAATTGCAGGCCAGCAATATTATTACCCATATAAATCAAACTGGCTTTATAAAGACAGCAAACACTCCTGCCTCTCAATCCTCTAGCTTGAGGGTCTGCACATATTTGACATGAAGATGCATCATATAAATGCTTTCTTCATCAGTGGTGATATTTTCTGTGCAGAAAATAAACTACTCTTGAACTACTACATGGAGTCACAACATAAAGTTCAGTATTTCTAAAAGAAGGAGGTTGGAGAGAGTTTTCTTACATTCTTCTCTTTCCAGAAGAATGTAAACAAATAAAGGAAGATTATAGTAGACTACTAATTCAGAAAGAGAATCAACTAAAAGAGGACTTCTAAATGCTGTGTGACAATATCAAGATACTTTGTCCCTTGTTAGATCTCAGCCTATACTTGAAGTTAACTATATAAAAAGAGGTGCAGAAACAGAATCGTTCAGGTTGGAAGGCACTTTGCAAACTCATCTAGACCTCCTGGTCAAAGTCCCAGAGGTATCTTAGGTTAATTCTATTTCAATGCATATGTTTGTTCCTGGAAGTATGATCTGTTGAAACTCTTTTTTTCTTTCTTTTTATTTTTACATTTAAGAAAATATCTTGTCATTAGATTCTGAATAGCTTTTCTCTTAATATAGTCCTAAAAGCTTACTAAAAGAATTTGTAGAGGTCTTGGAAGTCAGTAACTATTTTAAAGCTCTCATTCACAGCAGACCATCAAGGTCCCAATTTTAAAAAAAGAAACCCTGGATTTTGGCTCTGTCATTATATGCAAGTGCACGGTATAGCACTTACTCATACCATCTGAGCAGTTGGAGAGCTATGGCTTGTAAACCTGCCTACAACAGTAAATAACAAACTCACGACAAAGTTACAGTAAAAGCTGAGCCCCTTCAGAAAGTCTGTTAACCAAAATTTAGAGTAGATGCTGATTTTGATACACAGCAAATACTATTAATAGCTAATAGCACAATACATTAGATAGTTCTAGCTAGTTAAGTAATGCAAACACATGAACATATAAGGCTTTCAATAGATACTTTAAACCCAAATGACTATAGTTTGAGCTCAACATTCTCAGAGAATGTTGAGCTGTTCCAGCTTAGTCATATTTTAATGATACAACCTAGGTAAATGCAGCATTTGAGGACTTGTGAAGACTACATAAGACATTGTGCAATGTCTCAATTAATTTGAAAAGGACTTGGTAACAAACTGAGAGTTACTAATGGAGTATGTGTGGGATATTAACTGAAATCAAATCTGATTATTT
>JAVCKT010033613.1:0-18247 GCA_032273925.1 Rhynchotus rufescens
AAAATCAACCCTGAGCAGGTTGAGGGGCACGCAGCCCCTTTATCCTCAGGCAGTGGGAGATGAGCCCAGCACTGTGTCCTGACAGGGCTGATTTAGGTTGGGGAAAAGAGTCAAGGTAGAAGGACAGATGGGGGCCAAGACTGATGTCTTCAGAGCAGGATGTGGAGAAAGGAGCTGACGTCCATGGAACAGGTTTCTCAGAGAAAGTTTTCCTGCTGTCATCATTACCCTGAGGTGGGAAAGCAAGCTCTGCTGTGTTGGTCTAAGCCATTGCGTTGTGCACAGCTGGGATGACCTGCAGACCATCCACAGGGACTTATCTTTATCACTAGAGAAATTATCCCCAAGAGGTGACAGTGCTCAGGCAACACCAGCATCGTTAATAGGTTGCCAAGACTGCATGAAGGCTTTGCATGGAGTAGTTATGTGGCTTCCTAGTTCAGACAGGTTCTAGAATGATGCAGAAATGCAGCAGTAGAGTTGAGGCCTGGGCAGCATGTGAGTTCAACTACACACCATCCATCTTCCTCCAAAGCAGCCCTGGAAAATGCAAGTACTCAGTCTTGTTAAAAGCTTCTGGGATGGAGGTTTTGTGGTCTCCTCGGGCAGTTCATGCTCCCTTACGCTTGTCACTAACTGGTTTCCACGTGTCTAACCTAGCTTTCCACTGTCACAAGTTAAGCACGTTATTTCTTTATCTGTGTTCACAGTAGAAATGCTGAATAGTTTGCTACACTTGTCCTTGCCTCAGCTGATTTGTGTCTGAAGGCTGTTATGTCTGCTGTATTTCACAGCACCTGCAAATTTTCCGTCCTGGGTTTCTTTATCAAAAAAAAAAAAAAAAAAAAAACAGTTACAGCTCTATAATTCCTGTTTTTATTTTTTCTTTCCCCTTCTGCCCCCAGCATGTCTGGTTTCAGTTACATTTGCATTTTAGTGAGGTTGATTATTTAATTAGATGTGCAATTAAGACATTGATTGTGATTTTCTAATGTCATCAAATATCAAGTCCTTCTCTTTTAACTATCATAAGGAGAGAACGAGGGAGATGTAATTTGAAAGAGCAAGCAGCAGAGGGAGAGTTTTCTCTGCAATAAACTCTTCCTCACTGCCTGTTGACTGACTTAGGCTGACTGAAATGTAGAAGTCAATCTAAAAGTCACTTTGGTTATTTCTGGAATAGGAGCACCCAGTTGGTAGCGTTTTAGAATCAAGAGATTTCTGGAGGGGAATGTGGGAGATTGGTCAGAATTCATCTTGTGCTTGTTCTCTTGGGATTAAACGTGGAGAGTGACCAGTGAGCTGCAGAATTTTTTTTTTTTTTTTTTTTTAAATCTCCCAAAGTCAAAACCACACACAATCGTCCTGAAAACAAGAAAAGGGTGAGCAGGTTTAGCTTGTGAGATGTTTGGTATCTTTTCTCAGGAAAGATTTTTGTCTATCCTTGCAAAGGACACTGACTGCGAACAAATCAGGTGGAGGATAATTTTAATTGGAGCTTTTCACATTCACTCACTTTATGAGCAACCCCCCTTTAAGGTTTTTATAGCATAAAGACTCCCAGAGCTGTGTCAGCCTCAAGAGAAGATTTTGGCTGATGTGGCAGCAGCAGTTCCCAAGGGAAGTGTTGAGGACTCATCACGGGCAGCTCTCAAGTCCTCGTTTAGTCTCTGATGGTAAAGACTGGCCTAAGCTGTAAAGCATAAGGAGTCACAGCTTTGCAAAAAAAAACATTAGTACTGTTTAACTCTAGCATTTCATTAACCCTATAAAATTTTATTTTAATCTTAGCCTTGGAAATATCCTTTGTTTCCAGACTTTGTGAAAGTCTTTCCTTCTGCTGGTTTAGAAACATTCATCTTGTGTTTGTGCAGAGAGCTTTGCCCAAACAACATAACAGGAAGGAGTCTAAACATCTTTGGTCCAAGAAGTCAGGTAGCGGGATGGTCTTCTCAGTGTCTTCTGTGATAGCTTTCATAGCACGCAAGAAACTTTTTCTTTCATCTAAAGACAGTATCTTAAAGATAAATTTAATACACAGAATTTTATGGAACTATATAGTGATTATCGTGACATAAATAGCATTTTTGCTATTAAATGGCTTGGAATATATTGTCTTTGCTTTTCCAGACCAGCATCTTAGCAGCACTGCTTAGATATTTTGGCAATCCATGTGACCTCAAAGTGTATGTAATAAAGGCAACTGTCAGGCACTGGATAACCACTGATTTTACAGTAATCCTTCAGTCTTTAGGCTTTTGATTGATTCGATTTTTCTTGTGGCTCTGAAGATAATGAATCATGTTTTCACAGCTGAGCTGATTGACAGCCATTACAGTGTGTACTTGAACTTTCGTAGTCCAAAACAGCTCTGACCTCGGATTACCTCCTGTGCTCATGCTCTTTGGTGAAATGTAGCAGGCAGCTCCATTTTCTTTCTTGTTTTTCTTTTTTTAATGGGATTTTTTTTTTTTTTTTTTTTTGTAGAGGACTCTTGGGTCAGAGTTGTCTGAGGCTCTTTATGAGATGAGTGTGAGTTGGACCGACTTTATGCCACGTATTCCACATGGGCTATATCTGCATTGACTTCTCCTTTCTTCTCCCTTTGTTCCAATGCTGTGTTTTACTTAACCCCCATTTTTTTCAGCTCTCCAACATCTTTTGGCTTGGAAGAGTAAGTCCTTGCTTGTTTTCCCACCAAAAGAAAGGTGTAAGTGTGTGGGAGGAGCGGGGGCCGTGCTCGAAGCTTGCTCATTTTCCGTTGGCTAACACACTTGTGCTCATTGAGGAATTGCTTATACAATTTTATCAGTAATTCAGTACTTTCCAGGAAATTGGAATGAAATAGATGATGGGGATTAAAAAGAAGAAAGGCTAATGTATACCTCGCAGACATCAAAGCACTTGGCCTGTGTAGTTAAGCCTGGTTTTATCAGTTTCAATAATTCCCTACTGGCTCAACCTAAAATTAAAATCTGGTGGCAAATTAAAAATCACTGTAAGAAATATTTAATTTTTTTAAATGGAAGTTTATTTCTGTCATGTAAGGCAAATAGTTCAGTCTGAACCTTAAGGTAAAACTCATACTTTCTTATAGGTTTCTTAATGTGAGTTGCATACATTTTTTTTCCAAAAAGAGAGCCCTGAATACAAAGCCTATACCAGTAAGCAACTGGTCTCCCATGTGTTAGGTAATGGGCTTGAGTGATTGAAATGAGTCTCCTTGCTTCTGAGAACAGCCGTGTTTTGTCTTTTCATAGCCATGATTTCCTCTCCATCTAAGGTAGTGCTTGGAAACTGTGCAGTCTGTTTTGGATCTCGGGAGCTGTGGATAATGGATTTGGTTTGGCCCCGCTTGGATGTGCCTGGTTTGACTTGGATGTTATGCAGGGAGAGGGGAAAGCTGGGAATGGGAGATGGGGAGGACAGAGGCAGCGGTATCAGTAAGGCCTTGGCTCCACGTGTTGGAGGGTCTCTGGAAGATAAGGAAGGCACAGAAGAGCCTAGGAGGGTCTCTGACAGGTTCTCCAGATGCTATGTATTGTTAATGCCAATAAGAAAGGTATGTGTGATACGTATTTGTTTTTTAATTGCTCTGAAAGAGACCACTGAGAAGGTCCTTTTAGTCTTATTTGTATGTAGAGCATTGAAAATACGAAGTGCCACACAAATCCTGGCTTACATTTTATTTTCTCAGCTGGGCAGTCTTCGCCCTTATGCGAATAAATTTGATTTGGAGCTTTGGCTCTGAGCTAAAGAGCTGTAATTGATGTGGTTAGTAGTAATCATTCCTATTGCAGCGGAACTCAATGGCCTGGGCTGGCCAGCAGCCCTGCTGTCCCGGCGTGGTGAGAACAAAACGAGGAACTCGGGGTCAGACTCTCAGAAGGATTTAAAGCTGAAGCAGCTCTAGAAATCCAGCCTACGGTTCATGCCTCTGCACTAAAGAGAGAGGTAAAGAGAAGGTTTCTAGAGGATGGCGGAAATGAATGACCGTGATGGACCTTCAAGCGTACGAAGGGGTCTGAAGTGAAGGTGATTTCTGTGCGTGTGGAAAGAGCAGAGGGGGTTACTGTTCAGCAGAGTTGCCGCCAAGGATGGTGAACCATGGCGGGAGTCTGTCTGTGAGCAAAATTTAGGCTTACATCTGTCAGACAAAGGAGCTGATGGCACCAGCCTGGCTGTCGTCGCCCATGAGACGTTTCACTGAGGCACATGGGTGCTGGGAAGAAGCTGCAGGAGTGGAGGGTGGAAGCCCATGTGGTGAGGGCACGTTTGGGAGCCCGGGGATGCTTGTGGCAGCAGTGGCAAATAAGTGTTGGTTTGGGCGTAGGGAAGAGGTTTGGCAGTGGGGAGGAAAGTCCTCGTCGTCAGCAGGGCTGGCTCACAAAGAGGTAGGAGGCACTGGAGCAGATGGGAAGACAGTGGCATTTCTATAGCTATAAGTCACACAGGCCTCTTAAAAATCCCACCCCACACTGAAAACACTTGCAGTGAGGTGTCTGTGAGCAAAGCCAGGCAACATGCAAAGCTCCTCTGTAACCCCCCTGGGTGCTGCAGGTGCAGCAGAGAAATAGCATTTGGGAACGGGGTGGGTGCTCTGGTTGGGTGCATGAAGGAGAGGACCCTCTGCTACAACAAAGGGAGCAATTGTGGAAAAAAAAAATGTATGTGATGCAAAGCAAGTGGCCTGGATGGTTTTCTGAGCAGTAGCTCTTCAGATGCACCTGGGGTAAGTTGTGGGGCAGCTAAGAAGTGACTTTAGCTTAGGCATATTTTACAAGATTAAAGTCTCTCCTGCCTCGATTTTGTACTTAAAGAAACGCCTGTTCAAAGTGAGTGGATCTGGTTCTTTATGCAATGTGTTTGCAGTCATTCTTTTATATAATGATATGACTTTTATTTTTGGGAAACGCAAGATCAAGTGAGGGGTGTTCAATCCCCCACACTTGTAGGAGAACTGGTACTAGTGTTCCTTGGAGACTGGGTATAATGTGTTTGCGTGAGGGCATCGCTGAATCCTGCAGGTTAGGCTGGGAGTGAAGCAGAGATACAAAAATATATACATATATATAGGTATATAAAAATGGGCAAAGCATCTTCTTGGAATGGGTTAACTGCTTAGTCCCAGGCTGTTTTCCTGGCCCCCCTGCTCCACAGTCCTCCGGCTGCCAGAAGCCCTGCTGGCAGAGCTGCCCTTCCAGCAGCACTGCTTACCCGTAGCCACAGCGGTCCCCTCGCTCCCAGTTCCCTTCTGAATGGATCCTGAAGCCGGGAAGCATCTCGAGTGGAGGAGTGCTGGTGCGCGAGAGGGAGGCTGCGTGCGCGAGGCTCCGTGCGGCAGGCGCCGGAGGAGGAGGAGGAGGAGGAGGAGGAAAGCAGCGCGAGCGGCACGGCGCTCTCCCTGCCTCGCAAGTACAATATTTTCTGTTGAGTCACAACTGAGGAGCAGGGGGAAGTTTTAACGGCGCTCGGTACCGCCGGAGAAAGGGGAAAGCTGCGTTACGTCGGGGAACAAAAGCATTTCTGTTGAGGGAGCCTCTTGGAAGCTCACGGGATTTCTCCTTTTTTTTGGCTTTTTACATTCCTTGGCTTCTACTGTTTTGGGGGATTTTTAGCAGCTGTTTCCACTTATTTTTTTTTTCCTCTTTTTCTTCAAAACATGCCTTCGACTCTATATGGTTTCTCATCGTAGTGCTTCTGTGGAACAGGATGCTCTCGGTGCCTTTGTGCCATCTCTTTCCCCGATACCTGAGATGGGACGTCAGGAATATGCTGATAATCTCCAGAGTGAAAATTCATTTTTTGATGAACCTTTAACAAGATTAGGAATCATTCAGGACCTGTCTTTTCTATGAGAAAAAGTTATTGTATTCTGTAGTTTTCTATTAATTCTATAGATTTCCTTTACGTTTTAACATTTTATTTTAAAGCAGAAAGGTAAGTGAATGATTGGAGCAAATGAAGTGACTAAGAATAAACTGCAATCAAGATTTGCTCTTTTATTTATAGGGTGGGCTGTTTGCATATTTACTTTAGTGATACAATAACTCTATGGGAAGCTTACTGGCTTTAAACACGTGCTTTGAAAAGATGATCTGCTCGTTTGTATATTCATTTGTATAAGCTGTATCTTAGTTTTTGTACTTGCCTCCTTAGGCACTAATTGTAGATCTCTTATCTCTGGTGTAATTGAGGCCGTGTCTATTTCACATACTTTTGTATTAAGAGGGTTTGTATCTCAGTTGGAATTTGACATCAAAATCACTGTGTGAAGAAGAGTTAAAGAGAAAAGGATTTTGGAATGATTTAAATTTGGTCACTTGAAAAGCAAATAGCTCAAGAGTAATTAAATTACCGGTTTGATTCTTCCCCAAATGTCACTTAACTGGCTTGCTTTTAACCCAGAATATTTGTCATTGGCCTCATTTCCTGTGCTAAGAAGCTTGTGAGCTGGCGAGATGCAGTGACTGGCACGAAGGAGCCATGAGGATGCAGCAGGAGCTCCCGAATCGGAGCAGATGGTGTGACAGTTTCAGATATCTTTTCAGTTTTCATTCCTTTTTAGCAGGCAGCTAATGGGGAGCCCTTGGGGGGATAAACATCAATATTTAATCCCGAATGCTTAGCTTTTCTGCCCTCGAGATGAAAGGGAGGATGCATATAGAAGGAAAGCTTCAGTTTTAGCCCAGCAGGGTTTCGAGTTGGAGAGAGCTTCTGTTTAGCAGCACGCACTGGAAAAGCCTGGCGGTTCCATCAGCTGCCTGGAACTACGGAGGCTCTGTCTGCTGTAAAGAGGTGCAGGACAGGTCGGTGACAGCCCAGCGGTGGGAGCAACACCTTGCCAAGCCAGGCTGCATCTCCTGTTTGCATCACCCGGAGCTGGGAGCCACAGCCACCCGGGGCCGGTGGGTGCCGCCTGTGGCTCCCAGCTCCGGCTGTCCCGGTTAGCCAAAGCACCACCACCTGGAAAACCATCTCGGAGCAGTGGGAATTCTGAGAAAAGCCTGGGTGTTTTCTGGTTGCTCCTCTCAAATGCAGCACCCAGGAGTTCACGTGACGGCTTCAGCACCGGTTGGAAACGGGATTGCAAGTTGGGGAAGGCACAGCTTGTTCTGAGCCTGTTGCTCTAGGCAGAGCTCTTAGCATCCTCCCTGCTTCCCTAATGCTGCCTGTAGACATTATTTAAGGCAAAAGGGCTGTGCTTGTGCTGGTTGTGCCACCTGCCCTCCTGTTGGGGCACCTGGCACAGGCAGAAACCCTTCTGCAAAGCTGGGCATGGTTCTGCAGCCCTCATCCCAAGGGCTGCTTGCTTGTCAGCCTGCCCCAGGCTCCTCTTTCAGTTGGTGGTGGTTCCTTTAAACAGCAAAGTTGCTCCGTGCTCTGTCTCGCTCATTTAATATAGTTGTTGTTCCTCACGATCCTGATCTAGGAAAAATCTGCTTTAAAGAGCAGCTTGTCTGCTGATTATATTGCAGTGCATTAGGTTGTTATGAGTAAATAATTTAATGGAGATATCTGATTCATTCAGCCGCATACAGAACCCCATGTAACCTAACATGAGCACTCTGGAAATAATGAGGGTGCTGAACTTAATTCCCTCTCAATTTGCTCTTAAACTGCTGCAAGCTGCTTGCTTGAGTTCCCTGTTTGCTGCCAAGGAGAGTGGAGTGATTTTTGCATAAGAATTACAGAAGAAGCTGTGATTTCTCCCTTTTTTTGGCAGTCAATTAGCCTTTTTACCTTTGCTCAGCACAGGATATTCTTAGATTTAGGTAGGAGCCTCGGACTCCGCTTGCTGCTGGCTGTGCCTGAGCCCTGTCCCCCATGGCCACGCTCAGCAGCTCAGCCTGAGCTCAACTTGCCTCTCAGAACTTATTTCTCTAACCCTGTCTCCAGATGCCTTGTCTTCCTGGCCACCAGGTAGTGACAGGCTTGATGTGTCACCTCAGTGGGGCTGCTGCTCCTTTAGCTTGCAGGGAATGCTGTGCTGAAGGGCTCGGGCTGCACAGGGAATGAGGGAAAATCCGGGAATGGCAGAGCTGTCTAGTGCCTAGGCGCTCTCAGGGCTCCAACGACAGCTTAATTTCAGTCCTCCTCCATCTGTGCTCGCAAAGCTGATGCCAGGGAGGAGAGGGAAGAAACATCCACCCCGTTCTCCTGAAGGCTCAGGGATGCTTAGCAACTTTTTCCAGTCCTGTGTGGTTTGTAGGGAATAGTGTGGAGTTAAGGCTGGGTGGTCACTCCTTGCTGTGCTTCATAGTGATAGTCTTAATTATGTGAATTTAATGTCATACTCAACATATTATTTTTTTTAAACTCATAAATACCTTCCAGTGGGTTTTTATCCTTGTACTCAGTGCTTTTTATTGTTGCTACACTTTGTAGCATCAGTTCTGTGCTGCTCCAGCAAAATGCTGCTTGGTGGTGGTGGGTTTTTTTCTTGTGTGGTGTTTTTTTTTTTTGCATTGATTGCATGGCCATGTGTAAAGGGTAGCAAATACCTGTGGGATGCATGAGTGTGTAATTCATGTGTTCCCTGGATCATTTTTCCACTGTGTGGGTTACTGCCATGGCCAGTCTGATGTTTTGTCGTCTTTTCATCTCCCCAGTGACTTTGGAAAGGTTTTGAGTATATTTTTGTAAAAGGTGAAAGGAGCTGAGGCTGGCTGTCGTTGATGGCTGTGTTAGTATTCTGATATTCTACTTTATTAAAACAAATCTGGGTTTTGATATACAATAAAAGCTTGAAAAAATCAGAAAGTTTTGAGGGTTGGGCTAGGATGCAATTACTGAGTTTTACAGCTTGGGCTATAACATGTGAGCAATACAGATTGCTAAAGCTTGACAGGGAGCAGGATTACCGAGTAAGAGACTGTGAATTAGTGTCTTTGCCTACATTTTAAAAATCATTTTCAGTCCTTTGTAACTATTTTCAGTAGTGATGATGGGTTTCCCTTATAGTCCATTTGTGCATCTCCTCTGTACCTTGCTTTTTTCCAAAGTGTCCTCAGGAGAACAAAGTACCTGCCAAGCACATTTGGTTCTCCCAGCTCGCTGCTCTTCACCCAGGTTTACTCAGCTGAGTAATTTTGTGTTCATATAATTCATAACAGGGCTCAAAAGTTGGAATTTAACTACCAGGAACAAGGTTGGAGAGAGGCATATTCTACGAGCCGAGCCATAAGTGCCACATTTAGGTATGACCCAACCCCGAATTAAATCTAATCTTGTTAATTAGAAAATAGCATGCTCACCTCCGGGAGCCATGCTGTCAGCAAGGCTGGCTCCAGCTCCTCACATCACTGTCAAGCCTCGTTAGGATCCTTTCAGCAATTAATGTGTTTAAAAATGCTGCAGTAATTCTCAGGAAGAGTTGATGTTTCAGCAGGCAGTGCTGGGGCGATGTTGCTATGGCAGCCTTAACCAGGATTTTTTTTTTCTGTTGTTAATGCCAAAAAACCTTTTTTTCCTACCATGTCCTGCATTTTACTTCATGGCGTTTTTCTTGTTTAAACAGCAAGACAATTTTTTGCTTGTCTTATTGCTTTTCCTATTGCAGTTGCGAGTACAGGTAACTCAATACCACTTAGTGTGGAAGGTGCTATAAATATGGGCTAGCCTGAAAGATTTTGCGTAGAGCCGTGATCTGTGAGTCAATAGGAAGAGAGAAAATGTTAGAAAATGATGGAAAATGTTTTTTGATCATAGCTAGCTTTTTTATTTCCAAACCTCTTGGCTGATGGCATCTGCCCTGGGCTTCCAGGATCTTCAAACATGAAGGTGTGGGGCAAAGAAGTCTCAGTATCATAATGTGCTGAAAACTGGGCAAGAGACAAACTAATCTCATGTTGACGGAGGTTTATTGAGCTCAAAGGGGCTAAACTCTCCCCTGGTGCCTTTCCTCTTACCTCAGCCTGGTCCCTGCTGCCTGGGGCGGTGCGGGAGGGACCATGGAGCTGGATCTCTTCTACCATGGTTGCCTTATGGCTGATGGTGTTGAAGGCTCCACTCCAGTTTTCCGTGCTGTTGGCCACCTTGACCTTCTGCAGAGCATCATTAATGAAAAGTCTGACTGATGCCCAACCGTTGAGCAGAGACTTCCTCATTACAATTTATTTCTTCACGGGACTTGTCCCTTTCCTGTTTCTTGCCCGTCAGTGCTCACCATTGACCTGCCAGGGTTTCACTCCTGTTGTCGCTGCAAATCCTGAAGTGGGGAGGAGATGTGACTGTTTACACACGTGCTTTGAGGACGTTTCAGGAACGTGACCATGGGAAGGTGGTCAGTCTTGCCAGACTGTCCATTTGTTAAGGTGCCAAAGCGGGCGCTGGGCTGCCCTGGGAGCAAACGCCTGCTGAAAGGTGCTCAGGAGCTTGCATAGGAAGGGCGGGCTTGCAGCGTCTTGGCAGGGTGTCAGGAGGCAAGTTCAAGACTGGATTTTTTGTTGCATGTTAGCATGACTCAGCTGATCCTGGGAGAGAAGACTTCAGCTGTGATCTAAGACTAGATTTTACTTGAAAAGAAAAAAAAACAAGAAAAAAAACCTTTTTCTTAGTCACTCTCTTGTCTTTCTGTGCCCTGAGGAGCATGTGAGCCAAACATAGGTGACATTAGAGGAACAAGAGACCTTCATAGAAGCCTGGGGAGCACACGGCACGTGGTCCAGAGCAGCTGAAGGAAGCAGGAGCAGCCACCCAAGGCTGGGCTGGGGAAGGGGAGCGAGGGACCCTGCAGAGCACCAGGCAGGTCAGCTCGTGGTCCGAAGTGTGGGAGCACCTGGAGCTCCAGGGCTGCCCAGGGAAACCATTTCCACTTTCTGTACGGAGAGGTGGAGAGCTGTGCTCTGAGCAGGGCTGCCGGCCTCGTGTCCTGCTCTGTTCCCACGCTCAGAGGAAACCGTTTCTGAGCCCCTTGGAATGAGCTGGATGGGTGTTGAGAATAACAGTTTGAGCTCAAAGTTACTGCTTTTCCTCTCTGATTTGTCTGTGCTCCTTTCTGCAATGAGGAGCTCTAATGGCGGGGGGAATACATATATGTATATATATATATATATATAAAAATATATATATATAAAAATACATACATATATATGTATATAAATGACAACTTTGTAGTGGTTGCATTGAACTGCCTCCTTTGGAAGGGCTACAGTGCTGAAAGTGATAGGGAAAAAAATGTTCTCCTCAACACTCAACAGCAGTAGTTTGTTAAGTTTTGTTAAGTTTGTTATGAAATACAAAGCAACGCTGAGTAATTTTTTTTTTTTTTTTTTTTAAACTCAAAAGATTAAATCCCTCCAGTGCAGACTTTTCTATCGCTTAGGGTCTGATAAGCCATAAAATATTTGGGCATTCAAAGTAAATGGGCGCTTTTATGTGATAGCCTCAAGCAACATGTGTCAGAAGATGCCGTTTCAGAGATATTCTGCCACTTGGTTCAGGGGCTTTGCTCCTCAAGGTTGTCTTCTGGAGTTTGACATGTTTGCCCTGGGAGCTCTTCTCTGGCGTTAAACCCTGACCTGTTCCTTCCAGTGGAAGGTCACCGTGTACGTGTCCCAAGAAGAGAGCCTGGCCAAGTGGCTCTTAGGTCAGCCCTGTTCTGTGATGGCTAAGAAATGACCACAAAAAATCCAGATCTTTGTGGACTACTAACTTGAAAAATTTATAAAATCAAAACTTTTTTTTCATCGTCTCCTTAAAGAATTTTATTGGGAAATTAGTGGTTTTGCCTGAGTTAAGTGACTATTTAGCCTGCACGAGGGCACATATCACATCTGGTATGTAATTATAGCTGGGATGCTGGACAACAGGGGTTTAACCTCAAGCACAGATGCAGCCTCTGTTATGATGTATCAGCTAGCTGTGATTATAGAGATTGGTGCCTGCTTCAGACCTGCCCCCTCTCTACCCCCAGAGTGAAATGCCAGCAAAGCAAGTAGCTTTTGCCAGAATGCAAGTACTTCCTCAGAGCAAAATATTGGGAATATTGTCTGTCTGGTCGTCGTGCAGGATGTGTTAGGGAAAGGGGTTTCTGCAGTAGCTTAGGGTCAGGGAAGGTGCAGCAATGTTTAACGCTTTGAGAAGAGTTAAACAGGGGGGACAGTTAAGAGGGACCTGGCAGAGGCTTCTGTGGCCCCTCGAGTTGGCTCTTCGTCCATGGAAATGCCCCTGGTGAGTTCATGAGGCCTTAGATCAAGGACTCAGTTGAGTGCGAGAAGAATTACTGTGGGGTTCAGACCTCTGCTTTGCATGAGAACTTGCAATCTCATCTCAGCCCCTGGCCCCTTGCTCTGTGTGGGTGCTGCTGGGACAGGCGTGACAGTTTCTGCAGGGGGTTTCAGGGAGCCACAGACCACATGAGGTGAACCAGGACTACTAGGTCTAGAATAAGGGTGAGAATGAAGCAGAACACCTGATGTAAACTGCAACATGTGTTAGCCTTAAAACAGCTCAACCAAGAACGTGGTTTGCTTTGTGCTGAGCTTTGGGGATTGTGACCTAAAGTGGAAGGAACTAAAAGAAACTCTTATTCTAGTGTAATTTTGAGGCAACTGGAGGAGATCCCAAACTCCCTCGTGCCCTGTTTCTATTTCTTGCACAACTGAGGTAAACCTTCCCATGCAAAGTTATTGGGAACTGTACAGAAACGCTCATCCTGGAGGCAGATGGTGGAATTAGAGTTAGGCTGAGTACTGCAAATGATGGTCGCATTGTGCTAATTGGGGGAAATGAAGTGTTATTATCTAGATCTTAACCACTTATTTCCCCAAATACCACTAACAATGAAAATTAAAATCACTTAATTATGGATATTACACCAAAAATGAGAAAGAAAGTGTTTCAGCATTAAGACCAAACTGGGACATCCAAAACTAGGGTGCCCTCTAGCTGGTCACCTTAACTGGTAGAGGAGAAGATTGATATTGGTCTGTGCCTGCCTCAGTTTCCTGCCTATCTGGAGGAAACTGATGCAAGTACAGCAATAACGCCACATGAAAGCCTTAAGTAGGTAACAATTCTTGGATTTTTTTATTTTTACAGTAGGGATTTAATTTGGGAAAGCGATCCACAGCAGAAATCTTGTTTGTTGGACTACAAGTGACGTGCTGAATCCTCAGGCTGTCAGCTCAGCCTGCTCGTGCATATGCTGAGTGTGGCATGTTCAACGGCAGGTTACCTTGGGGGCCTGTAAGCTCTGAAGTTTTTTACTTTTTTTTTCTTTTTTTCTCCTTTTTCACTGTTTGGTAACTATATATTAAGATAAAAATATTAAAACAGTAAAAAGGTTGCACACTCGAAATCTGTCCTCTGGTTTTCCTGCCACTTTACATCATTTTGTGCAGTTCCTGTGGGAAAGCCAGTAGTGAGCCAGCTTAAATGTGATTTCTGCTGCACTTTGAAGCAAGAACGGATGAAGCTAATGGACTGAAGGGAAAGTAAACGTAAAGGGGAGAGATTCCTTAATATTTCATGTGTGAATTCTGTATTCAGAGGAGCAATTACACACAGCACCATTGCTGAGAGCTCAGCCTGGGGAAAATCCATCACCAAGATGGTAATAAAAGGGAATGGGTGCTCACAGGATGGGTCTTTATTTTTTGAAGGAGGGAATATTTGGGGGGGGTTTATGTTTTGCTCAGTTATGAGGAGGACTGAGGTACAATTATTACAACAAAGAAGGCCTCATTAACATGGGGAGGTGGCCAAAAACAGGACGGTGACTCTAACATATCTCAAAAAGTGCATCCTTTTTCTGCCTGCTTTTATGTGGTTGCTATTTTGTATTATGCTTCTTAAGTTACTTGAGTTATTTATATCTGAACCAAATGTAATGTTTTTTCCCCCTCTTTCAGTAGCTGCTTCATGCCAGAATAAAAACTGGATGTGAGTTGGGCTTTGGGAAGTGATTGATGTGTGCTTGTGCACCTTGTAGCACTATGAGAAACGCAGGTGGAGCCGCTGATGATGTTTGCTAGAAGTAGATTGAAAAAACATGGCAATGAAATCGCGCTTCCGCACCGCAAGTCCCTTGTAAAGCTGTGGGTCAGGAAGCAATTCCGGCAGCAAAGGCTTCATTGGTTTCTGCGGGACAAAATGAAGAGGCTTCTGCAAGGCCAAGGTGATGAGAATCCAAATCACGCTCATCACTGCCAGCTCTCCCCCGTGGAGATCGAGACGGACGTGTTTGTTTGTGGCATGAAGAGAAACTCCCCGAGCGCTGAATTTTCTACTGCTGGAGGGGACTTTAAGCGGGATGGAGGTGACGGTTCCAAGAGAGCAAGTGAGGTCTGCGTTGGGGAGGTGGAGCTGAACTGGGATGGCTACGTCAAAATACCGTGCTCGGTTCAACAGAACCAGAAGGACTTGGAGGGGAATTCTTCTGATGGTATGAAGCAGACCCCTTCCAAGAGAAAGGGGAGAGTGTCTGAGGAGCAGGACCTTTCTACCCTGAGCATTGCCATGAGCTGGAGGGAGATAGCTGAAAGGGAAGGGTGCCTTCCCCAGGACAAGAGCCCTGCGTACTGCAGCAGGAGACGCAAGTCAAGAGATCGCTCGGCTGATGTGGTCGATTACATTGTCAAGGAGCTCCAGGGAATAAGCCGCATCCAGACGGAGATTGCAGAGCTCCGGCAGCACCTCACCCTCATCAAAGGCTCTGTGGATGAAGTCTCTAGCTGCGTGGATACAGTCTTGAGTGAGATCGAAGGGCTTCAAGGTGGTTCTGCCAAAACCTCAGGTACACACGCTCGGGAGGCACACAAGGAAGAACCAGTACTGTATTTTTATGGTATCCCCGAGCAAGATGGTGAAAACACAGTGGAGCTCATCTGCAGCTTCTTGTCTGAATATCACTGCTTCAATGGCATCCAGTGTAATAAGTATATAAAAGATGCTTATAGGTCAGATGTTGGCACAGGCAAGCCGCTAACGCCGAGGCCAGCAGTTGTGAAACTTGTAAATTCTGAACAGCGAGACTTTATTTTGCAAAAGTCTCTCCTTCTGCAAAGCTCAGGGGTCCGGATTGCTGCCAGTGAAGAACAAAAGCCACAGAATGAGCAGAGGGGCCGCAAAGCGGATTCAGCCGCTCTCCAGTCTGGCTCCAAGAAAAGTCATCGTAGCTCGGCAGATCCTGATGATGTAGCTCAGAAAACTGATGGAACGGGGCACATTCAAACTGACTCGTGCCAGGTTAAGAATAAAAGCACAAATAGGAGAACTCAGTGTGTAGGAGAGAGATCTAGTTTTGCACAGAAACCAGCCTTGACTAAGAAAAGTAGCTTGATATGTGACACTGCGAAGGAATCACAAGTAATAAGTGGTAGTGATCTGCCTTCCTGTGACAGGGACTCTCACCAGGCGCCTCGTGAATGTCCACAAAATCTTCAGGTGACCAGTTTGGCCCCATCAGGTAATGGAGGTGTTGGCTGCTCGTCTGAGTCATTGGGCAATGCCGGCCAGATACGTGCTCTAAACAGTGGAAGTGAACACAGGCCTGACACTGAAAGTGTCCCTGAGAATGACCCTTCCCTCCTAGACAAGGATGAGAAGGTAACTGCAGAAGAAATTGAAACGGACTGTGGTAGCCCCTGCAAATTCACTGCTCTGGAGAAAGTTGATGTTCAGAGAGAAGATGTTTCTAGTGGGGTGACAACCATTAGCTGTGATCATACAACTGATGAAATGGCTGATAGTAGTGACAGCTTGAAAGATATGATCCAAATGGACCTGAACGATCAAGATCCAACTGATCAGGTCTTCAGGGACGTCCTAGAAAACTCCCAGTATTTTCTTGACCATTCCCGGGATAACATTGATCTTGTAGACATGAAGTTTTACACTAACAAGCTTGGGAAAGCAATTCATCACTTCAGGTCTGCTCTGCAAGTGGTATTTAACAAACTAGAGACAAGTGACTCAGAGATCCTTTTGGAAAATGATAGTGGCCTACAGATGGATGATGACAATACGCTTATGCTGAACAGTTCAGGTATGTGTGACAGCTCTGACAACTTTGCAGAAACCCCTCCTAGTCAGTCGTCTGAGAGCCAGGCAAACACAACAGCAAATAGTGAAACATCTGCTCATGTGACATTTGTTCCTTCCAGTCTTTCCTCTGCTCCGTATGACCCTCCCGTTTCCAGCTTGTTGCCGACGTCGGACTGTGAAATTCCCGGCGGGCAGCGCTCGCCTCCTCGCGAGCTGGGAGTCGACGTGAGCTCCCTGCCCGAGCCAGGCAAGGAGTGCAGGCCCATGAGCCTCGACAAAGTCTGTGCGGAGACCATCTACCTGAACAAGTGCATCAACAACTTCAAAAACGTGCTGAAGGAAAAGAGGCAGATGCGTAGGAGACTCTTAAAAGAATTAGCACAGGAAGGAAATTGGATTTCTGCTGAGGAGATGAATTCAGGTAAACTGAAAAAAAATGTTTTTAGGGAGATACTAAAGCGTAGCATTTGTGCTGCTTACTAGGCAAGGCCTAGCTCTGTGGATGAAGAGTTTATTAAAAGTTGCTACTGAGTAGTGATGAGGGCAAGGACACCTGATACGCAACAGAACTGGCCAAAAGAAGCTCAGGTTTATTGGTAACACATTAGAATGCAAATCTGCAAACTTCACTCTTTTTTTTTTTTCTTTTTAAGACACAGAGGTTTGCAATGTATCTTCCAAATAGCAGGTGTGAGGGGTTTTGTCATAATTCGTGACTTGGTTACTTGTTAAATATAAGAGGGAATGTGATAACAAAGTGTGCGTTTGAGCTATAAGTAGCTATATTTGCCAGTTTTAGGAATTGAGTGCATTTAGACTTCAAGTGGCTCCATCACAAAGTGGGAGTTCTCAATGTTTAATATGTGCTAGATTTATAACTTTAGCAGGGAAAAAAATCCACAATGCATTAAAAGAAGTGATGTAGTACTTGTAACTTTCTTGAGCTAAGAAATTTTCCATTTCTATGGAAAATTTCATGTGTCTTGCTGCCAACACAGATAATGAAGTTTCCATGGACCTCAGCAGCTGTAAGCTGGAACAGACATAAGTACTGCTGGTTGACCTGTGCTGGAGATGTGGGGCATAGAAATGACCACCATGTTTGGGTGGACCTGGTTTTGATAGGTCATAATTGGGTTTAAAACAAAACAAACAAACAAAAGCGAAACAAACCTAACCTTGTCATGAAGGTCCATCTATTCCCTCCTTATCCAGGGAGTCAGAAAACTTCCTTAGTTGGCATCTCTCTCCAGAACATTGCACGGCTAAGGAAAGAGCTCCAATGTTTCAGGAGGGCAGATGTTGGGACTGGAGCTTCAAATCCTCATTTGCTTGCTGTGAGCTTCCCTGTATCAGATATTTTGTTCCTTTTTTCTCCTTGCAATCATCAAAGCTAATCAGAATAATCACCTTGCCCATGGAAAGAGTTACCTCTTCTCAGCAGTCCTATCTCCTCCCCGGGCTTTTGCAGTGAATAAATGACTGTCAGTCTGTGCCTGGCTGCTCTAACAGTGACCTTGTTATGCGGATCATAATTGTAATCAACTCTCAGCTTTCTTCTTTGGTGTAAGGCCTTTGTTGTAGAATTCATTATAGCAATAGGCTTTTAGTAGGCAGAAAGGGTAAGATTTTTTTAGCAGGTTTGTCATGACTGAACACCTGTTACTGGTTTTTAAAGGTATGTTTAATTACTGAAGTAGAGATGGTATAGATGAAACTGATATTTTTCCATTCAAAAAATTATTTCTCTTTTTTATTTTTTCCCCATTTTGTATATCACTGTTTGCATAGTCCTGCAAATATGACCTAATTTTAGACCTATGGGAAGAGACAGTAATTTGGGTTAGCTTTATGCCATTGTACAACAAAAACATTTTGCTAACTTATTTATGAGACTCCATTGAATGGGATGCTGCTTCTCTCAGCAGAGTTTGAGCAGTGTAGGCCAATTCACAACAGGAACAGTAGCTGAAATGTTAAGAGGAAGATGATGATAGCTGGATTTTAGTGCCTCAAGTCTGGCTCTGGTGTAGACTGGCGTTCCTGAGCATCTCTGGTTTAGTTTTCCTGTCTAGTAATTAAAACAACCTCTAGGATGTGAAAATGAGTAGTTGATTGTGTAGTAGGTCTTGTAGAGGCATGTCTGTGTGGTACCCATGACTGGAGCTGGCACTGCAGTAAGTATCAGATGGAATCACCATTTAGGCAATGTGTGCAGAGAGATGGAGGGAACCTAGAAGTGAAGGGTATTGGAAGG
>JAVCKT010033615.1:0-18430 GCA_032273925.1 Rhynchotus rufescens
ATGTAACCTGTTATGATTGCTTTGAAATCCTAGACACTTTCCATGTACTTATGATTACCAAAAGTTTACGTTTGCGTTGATATATTAGAGGCAGAGCTAAAATGTAAGTAATCCCTGTTGTATACATGCTTTAAGTGTGTAATTTTAGCTAAATACAGCAGTTGTGAGCAAAGGCTTTCCTGTGGTCTCGGAGGCAAGTTCACAGCCACGTGCAGGTCACTAGGGGAGCCCTTGTGCTTGGGATGCCCTGGAAGGCAGGGGAGGCATCCGGCACCCATCTGGGCAGCGTTACCCCGTGAATTCCTTTCACCAGCTTGGATTCCTAGCCAGGGAACTCCTCAAAGGCCCTGCCGTGCTGGCGTGTGGAATGGACCATTTTGTTTGTTCTTCTGGAATACAACCATGTGTGTCTCAGTCCTGCTTTGGGTGGTTTTCCCTGCGAAACGCAGGGACGTGGCTCTGATCCACCCCCGGGGCTGTCACTGCGCACTTGTGCATCTCATCTGCCCCAGGGGCTTCCAGGCTGGGGGAGCAAGAAGGCCGGCAAGGGGAAGCTGCAAGATCCAAGCAAAGGGAGCCGCTCATCTCCTCCGCTGGTCGCTTTATCTTCAGGATCCGAGGTTGGGAAAAGCCCTGATGAAGTTTCAGAGCTGCCCAGAATGGGGAGTCACTCCCTGGGCAGTCTGACCGCTGCCCAGGCTCAGCAGCCTGCACATTCCCAGCACCCACACTGGGCATTGCCGGGGTGGACGGAGCACCCACGGCTGACCCGGACACGACGGCAGCGGCAACGTGCAATTTTCTACCACGTGGGTGCTCCTGGAAAGCTCCAGAAAGCAGGAGCGGCAGAGACTGGTTCCCATGCAGTGAACACAGCCTCCAATCTTGCCATTCACAAAAAGTGAAGGTAATAGAAGGTTATAATGATTGAAAACCCCACAAGCGCCATGGGCAGGAAGTATTGCCCTATCAGCAGGCCAAGCCTGGGGAGATTGGAGGTATTTCTTTCCCTTCTGCATGATCACATGATAATAACAAGAAATCAATGAGTCTGTGCATTTTCTTCTCTATATTGTAGTCATCTGCTGTGCTTTATTAATACCCTGCTAGAATAACCCACCCCACTTCCAGAGAGGCCTGGCAAAAGGTCCACCAGACAGTGGTGCTACATTTTAATTGGGTTATCCAAAAAGCCTCCTGTCTTTGCCCGCAGGGAAGGCCTGACCTATCCATCATTCACACCTCAATTTAAGAGGTTATATCTGCCTCTATCGTGCAACTGTCATATCAAATTTGACAGGAGGGTTACACTGCACAGCGCTCCTTTAATATTCACAACTGACCATTATGCAAGGGAAGAAGTAGAGAATGGGGTGGTGGTAAGATATTGACTTGTTATACCTTGCTTTTTAGGGCAAACTTGTTTAAATTATTTCCAACCTTGAATATTTGCCCTGGAAATCTGTTCTGAAAACTAATGGACTATAGAAATGAGGAGGCTCCGTCGACCGTTTAAAGTGACAGTCAGAAAGTTTGTGTGCCACAAAATGTCCATGGTAGGAGTTTTTAACAGGTCAACACCGTGTGTTGTGTCACACCAAACAGTGGAGAATCTTCTCGAGACCCCCGCTGCTTGTGACAGCAGTGAAAAGCCTCAGGTGACTCAGCTTTGGGTGCCATTTACACCACCCTTGTGCTCTGCTGAGCTTGGTGTTTTTGCTGTTTCGGGATGAGTGAAATGCTGCTTTTCTCTTGATCAGAATAAAAGAGTGTTTGTTTCTTAGGGACCTCCTACTAGACCTAAAGCAACGTGGTTTTTCACGGGGACCTCTGAGCACGCTGCCTTCTCTTGAGCATCCATGGCTTTATCTCCTGCGCTTGGCAAACACATTGGAGTGGGGTACAAAGGGATTAAAAAGCAAGCCTAGAATCTTCACTGCTTCTTGAATCCCCTTTTGCTTCCAGTTATGAGTAAACCTATTCACTTAATATGAGCATCGTCATAGGACATAGTTGTTCTGCCTGGTGATGCAGCGCACCCAGGGGCAGTAGGGTCGAGGTTGTGTCCTTTAATTTGACTCTGTTTTGTTTTTCTTCCAGGCATGGCTCATGGAGAGAGCCCGTTAACCCTTATTATGTCAACACGGGGTACGCCCTGGCCCCAGCCACCAGTGCCAATGACAGCGAGCAGCAGAGCATGTCCAGTGATGCAGACACGATGTCACTGACAGACAGCAGTGTGTAAGTAAAGGCGGTCTAATATAACAGCAAATGGCATGTAAAGTGCTTGTTTTTTAATAGCTTTAGTTAATAGTGCTGGTTTCGTGTTTATGTGGGGGAGACATTGACAGAGATGGTGTTGGGGAGAATGTCCAACTAGACCAAGGTCATACTGGTGTCCTGAGCAGAATTGACTTGTCACTGTGAAGGCCACCCAGACTTGCCATCTTGGGAACATTTGCAACGTCAAATGCTTTGAGAGGGCTAAAATAAACGATGCTTGGCAGGAGTTCCTGCATTGTTTCTTGCCAGGTGCAGATGGATGGGAGCTCTCTTTGGGTTCTTCCCCATCAGGATGAATCAGATGGCAGTCCACTGAAAACTTGGACCATTGCTCCTTTCTCTGTGTTTTATCTTTCCAAATTCCCACTTGCCCCTGAAGAATCAAGTGGTTGGGTGGTTCATTACAAAATAAAGGCCGCGTGAAGTCTCACAGTAAGCGCTTTGCTGACTGCAGCTCAGGAAACTTCTCAGAATTTTAATCCAAAGCTAAGATAGAATTCCTCTGCAGTTTTATCTCTGCAGTTTTATCTCTGCATTCAATTATTCACATTTTGTATAGTGGATCCCAAGATTAATC
This sequence comes from Rhynchotus rufescens, assembly GCA_032273925.1. Taxonomy (NCBI): domain Eukaryota; kingdom Metazoa; phylum Chordata; class Aves; order Tinamiformes; family Tinamidae; genus Rhynchotus; species Rhynchotus rufescens. Next base: position 2,861 of record JAVCKT010033615.1, read on the forward strand.
TCGGTTAGGGCAGTACCTAAGACTGAGGAAACTTGGGCTCGCCTCCAGGTCCCTCACAGTAGCATTGCAGCATGCTGAAAAACTACTTAGTTTTTCAGTGGCTTGGGCCTGTCCAAAATTACCCTTTCCTTCAAAGTGTGCTGGAACGGGGAATGTTACGAAAGGAAATGCCAGATTCTTTCTCTTGATCTGTGCAATAGAAAACTAAGTAGATGAAAAGATGCTTTGAAGATGGAAGATAATATGACTAAGCCTCTGTAGCTGCTCTGTGGGATGCCCATGAAAGTGTACTCAGAAAGAGAAGAACATCTGCCCCCTGGAAGCTGTTCATCCAGAGCTCGCAGAGGGTCCTGCTGACCTGCTGTCACTTCTGCAAGTGTCTGCCAGCGCGGACCGTGCTGGAGGAGCACGTTGCAGTGTGGATGTGCTGGGAACGGGCGGATATGATCTTGGAGGTGGTGCAGAATGTTTCAAATGGTAATTCCAGTCTGGGATGTGCTGCCTCTTGGCTTATTATCACAAATTTGGAGGCTACCTGTGCACGTCATGGCGAGAGGGGACGGCAGACACTGGTGCATTGTCATTTATTCCCAGCCAGTTCATCCCTTCAAAGATTTTCCTCTGAGTTCCTGCATAACGGAAACCATTTCCCCTGCCCTTGAAGGATTCAGAGCTGCTCAGAAACAGGGGGATCTCCCCATCACGCCTAGGACTTCACGTCTGCTGCAGCCTCCTCCCTCTGCCAAGTTAGAGCAAATACCTTGTGTCATGGCCCAGTGAAAGCTGTAAAACAAGCCACCATGTCCATCTTTTTAGCCCTGAAGAAGCTAAATGCACAAGAAAGTTTGTTCCAGCCTTCCTTTCTGTGGTGCATTAAGCTCCTTCCAAACTGCTGGAATTGCAAAGCATCCATTCCCCTTCCACGGGCTTGGATGCTTGGATTGCTCTCTCACCTGGCGGACGTGTATGAGATGCCACCAGTCATGACTGCTGTCATGGCATGACAGGGGAGCTGCAGCCTCAGGTTGTTTTTCACTCTGCATCTGCTGTCTGAAGGACTGTTTCCCAAGTAGATTTTTGCTAGTAGCTGTGAACTTGCAACTTCCAACTTACGGAGCCTCCCAGCAATGTGGTTCCTGGGAAACAGGATGTTTCAGGATTTGCCAGGTCACCCCGAAGCTGTTTCAAGACCAAAGGGCCCTGAAGTTCAAGGCGTTTTTCTTCAAGTGAGGGCTTCTTCTTTAGCAAAGCCATCCTGCTATGTCATGTATGGAAAAACACCCCTGGGAATTTTCCGTAACCCTGAAATCTCAAAAGTTAATTTTAAAAGAGCATCCAAATTTTGAATTTTCTACAAATGCAAAGCCTTGTGCTACAGTGGACGCTTTGAATGTGTAGAAGACTTTCAACTCGTCCTAGGCAGTGACAGCTTCTGATGTGCCCATTCATTTGGTTTGTGCCTGTTCTCTCTTGACAGATGTGGTGAACATGAGCGGAATTGCGCTGACTTAGGGAAGCTTAAGGGCCTGTTTTTCTGTAACATATAGCTTTCTATCTAATTATCAGACTGCTCCATGAGGAAAAAAATCAGCTTCTGCAGTTGTCCACCCTGCATGGAAGTACCTTTGATTCACAGCTACTGCTGCTGCATAACAGTAGCTTTCAGAGCTTGGCACAGCACATACATTCAGAAAAATTCAGTGGTGGTTTGTTCAAGGAACTGGAGTGTCTGTGTCTACCACTGCCTGTCTTGTGGCCTCACCAGAAGGTGTTCCCAGAATGATTCCAGTTGGATCTAATTTTAAGGTTAGCTTGCTTTTGGAGGGTAGGGCCTGCCTAAAGACCTCTGGGAGTCTTTTCCAACCTACGTTATTCTCTTATTCTTTGAGATTTCTATGGCCTTTCCTTGCAGAACTAGACCTTCCGGAGAGCAGTAAGAGGTTGTCATCTCACTACCAGGCAGATACAAAAAAAAAAAACTTCATAAAAATTGCAGGTCATCTCTGTCTGGGTCATTCATCTGTGCACTACCAACAGGGGATGGTCTCTGGAGGACTCTCTGTGCCTTCCTGCTGATTCTTAGGATGACACAGGGATCTTGACTGGTGACCTTTCTAAAGATACTATTGGGCATTCCTCCCCTTCAGCAATTTGCTCTACACAACAGCACACACTACGGGTTAGGTACTAGCCTGGTTCTTACATGTACAAGCATCAACGAACTCCTGGAAGTTCAGGATATTCTTCTTGTGAAGAGGACGCTACCCATGACTAATAATGAACTCGGTTGAGGAGATTTTTCATATTTGCAGATCAACAAATTCTTAGTCCAGAAATAAAAAAAGAAAAGAGAACATCTATCCCTTTTGCTTGTAGATGAAATTGGTGAATCGTTCTTCAGCTCTGTATGCTGCCTTCCCCGAAGCACAAGCCTGTCTTCCTAAGGGAGATTTGTCTGGAATAACTCACTAGTTTCTATCATGGTCTGTGCCCTAACCATAGCCTGCCAGGCCGGAGACCAAAGATGGAAATACTCTTCCACACGTAGAATGGCCAAGTCAATAGGAGCTCTGTGGTCCTTCACCCACACTTGTCCATGGCAGGGCCCATTCTGACACACCTGGAGAACAGGAAAAGTTGGGCAGCTTTGGAGTAACTCTTTAGAGACAGGGTATCTTCTGACTTTGAGATGCTTCTGAATGTCAGGCAGAGCTTTTTACTTCCCTGGGTTATTTTCCTCTTGCTTTTTGCTGCCAGATTGGGCTCAGGCTGCAGTTGCTTCGCAATGTGATCAGTGACTGAGCAGTTCTGTTTCATGTCTGGTCACCACTGCACTTTTATGCAACTGGTACCTCCAGATCTTTTTTTCTTTTTCTATTTGCCACCCTCATGACAGAGCCCTGCGTCTTGCCCACAAACCAGCCTCTTTAAAGATGGTCTGCAGAGGAAGAAAAAATGGGTTATGGGATTTTTGTTGTTGTTATTGCATCTCTGTGATGAAAAAAAGATTTAGGGGAAAATATTCTGTTTGCTCTGCTTTTTAGTAGTGCAAATGCAAAGTGTCTTTCTGTAGAGCAGAAACCCTTTGATTCTTCAAGCGAAAGATGACAGGTTTACAGAATTAGGAGACCGTTTTATTAACAGCAATGCTGTAAACACAAAGTCCTCCAAGAGGCTCGTTTAGAGTCGTTGCGAATGTCAGGAGCTGTCAGACCTCATTGGAGCCGCATTCCAGCCTGTGTCATGGATGTCCTTAATGGGTGCTGTCCGTCAAGCTGCAGCAATTTGCCACCTCCTCCTGGTTAAAGCAAGCAGCTGGTGAATCCACGATGCGGCTGCAGATACTCAGAAGAACTGAAGCCTGGCTGGCCAGTTTTGGGCGCTGTGTCTCCTCCGTGCGGCATCTGTGCGCCTGCTCGCTGGTGAGCAGGCTTGAACCTGGAGTTCAGGAGCTCTTGGCCCTTGCAGTGCTTGGGCAGCAGGTCTGCAGCTCATGTTCTGTGCCGGTAAGGGATGGTCAGTCCTCTCACTTCAGACCTCTTTTATCCCAGGTCACACATCTCGGTTCAAGGTGGAGCAGCTAGGATATTTCTGTTGCCCCCTCTTATCAGGTTCATAGATAGTTAGGGTGGGACTTTTGGTCTTAGAAGTTGAGATTAATGGCATCCCTTTTGTTAGCTGCACAAAGTGTTTAGTTTTGCCTTGCCTTGTTAATGAAGGCGATGGCCACGCTTTGCAGCCCTCTAGCCATTCCAGCCTTCTCAAGAGCTGTAGGTGTCTAATTCTGCCTTTCCTGTAAAGGCCCTCCCTAACACTGCATATTATGGTACAGCAGATTCTTACGCTTTATGAGAAAACAATTTGTCAGTCTTACCCTTTTGCTCTTTGCAACTGGGAGGTTTGGTTTTGGTTTTACCCCTTCTCAGCTTTGGATTGCCCCTAAGGTTTCTTTATGAGGCTTTGGTTCGGAGCGGTTGTAGATCGGATGTCAGGATGTCACACATACCTTATCCATCTCATGTTGCAAAGCGGAGGATGCAGGCCCTGGCGTAAATGTCATGGGAGAAAAGGAGGCCCCTGAGACAAAAAAAAATGTAGAGAACTACTGATTCAAAGGCTCAGTTTGAGACAAATCCAGCTGCCTTGCCAACATCCTTCTGCTATTCTTCATTTTCATCATCTGAGATAGAGCTGCAGTCTGAAGCTAGTAGGGGTCTTATAGCTTGTTATCAGAGGAGACAGATGGCAAGAACTATTTAAAATCTTCTTAGCTTTTAGTGCTTCCTTTTCCATCGGTCTGGTGGGCTCATGGGGTGCACTGCTAGTTATACCTGTTGTATCATTTATGTTGAAGTTCTTCATCCTCACAGTTTTTATTTCAGGAACTGTAATTAATTCTTTTCACAGGCAGAATAATTTCTGTTTGACCATCCTGTGCATTCTTTGTTCCTTTTTGCTTTAGGCATTTCATCCCTTCTATGCCCATTCCAGGACTTTAATTACTGCTGATATGTGCTCTGCCTTCTGCTAATAACTAGCCCAATCTCAGTGGTTCATTTTAACTAAGTCTCAAAAACCATAAGGGTGAACCTGTGATCTTTCCTTTTGTGCATCTCGAAGTGGGTGCATGCAGATTTATCCCCAAATTATGATTCTGGACATCCAGCCTTGACCTTTGGCTCACAAAAGACTCTGTCTGCATTCAACATTTGCTCTTCATTATGTTGCTTAAAACTCCAGTACCAGATTTTGTTCCATTTTTTTACATGGCATTGCTGAACCTATCTGCCTCCTGCCTTTCAAAAGAATTTCTGCAGAATTGCTCAAGGCAGCAAAAATGAGGAACAACCAGATGCAAGTTAAAGAAGGGACTCCTGCTGCTTGACAAGACTTGCATGTCTTAGCACTTTGAATTTAGGCCTCCTCTAAGGAAAATGGCAATAAAAGCCTCATTTGCTGATGAGCGAGGTTCTTCTCTATGCACGCTGTTTACATACAGCAGTCAAGCTCAATAATGAAGAAATGTAGCTTCTCCTCAAAGGCAGGGCATGAATGGGGTGTGATCCTGCGGCAGAAACCTCCGTGACCCGACATCAGAGGAGAACGTTTCCGGACAATGCGGATGCGAACACGGGCTAATTGCAGAGAAGCCCAGAGTGCTTAGAGCAAGCTGCGAAAGCACGCGGGCACACAAAGAGCGTGCCCTGATGCGAGGCATGATCTGCTGGTGTTAGCCAGCTCAAGCCGGAGGAGGAGGTGAAAACACACGAGTGCAGCACTCGGCTGCTTAGACTCTGATCCATTGCGGTGGTTACCAGCGCCTTTCCAAGCTCTGGTGTTCTCCCAGTCATGGCAAAACAGGTTTTGGAAGTGCAGTTCCTTTGGCAGGCAGGGCATGCGTGGGGAGCTGCTAGCAGAAACCTGCACCATGTTTTCCCATCGTTTCCTTCTGAGCAAAGGGTGTCAAGAGGACAAGGTTTGCAAAAAGTGCCTCACCACATACAAGCACAAGAAGACTAACTTTCAACAGGGTGTCTTTCCAGGCGCTGGCAAATATTATTGTAATGTGCGGAATTTATATAACAAGTATGTTGTGGGTCTCTGTTGCTTGAGGAGTTGTGTTTTTGAGGAGCTTAAAAAACACGTCTCTTAAATGCTGGCTGTCCACTGATTATTTTTCAGTCTTCCTGTGTCATATGAACCCCTCTGGCCTTGTAGGCAAAACAGTCCTCTCTGCGGAAAACTGTTTTTATAATCTGAAGAGCAGCTGTGTTGTTTTAGCTGTTGGATGGGGAGGCGAGGTCTAGGGAGGACACCAGGAAACGATGGCAGCCCGCGCCGGCCCTGCTGGGACACGGTGGCCGCCACGTCGCGCAGCCGCTGGCTCAGGTTTGGCGCTGCTCCGTGAGCCCTTGGGACGTGTCTTGGGCTACCAGTAGCTACTACCGTCCATCTCCAGACTTGGAAGTTCTTTGCTTGGAGCACTCTGAAGATCTCTGTCTCGTGTCCTTTTAGTGGAAGGAAGATCTCCAAATGAATAGTGTCTTTTCTAAGGAGAGGGACAGGCTTCAGGGGCAGGAAAGGCTGGATGTCCCCTCAGAGATACCAAGGGAGATGAAGGTGTGATGGTGTCAAGGGGCAGAGCTTAGGTGGATCCTGCGGCCCTCAGCTCCTACGAGGGCTGGCAGCGCTAAACAAGAAGCAGCATCTCCTCAGCCTGGGGGTGTAGGCTGCCTAGGTAGCCATGCTGCCTTCCCCAGGCCCTGCCTTGTGCCCAGCTCATCTCTGACAGATGCACGGGCGGTGGGAGCCCTCCATGCAGTGGCTGTGGACAGCGTGGTCCCAGCCTTGTCTCCTCTGCAACACCGCCGGCACAGGCGCTCGTCTCCCAGGGTGGTTCTTCCCGAGTCCCTTCCCCGGGCCCGGCCTCTCCTTGGCGGGGCTCTTCCCTCAGCGGCGCGCGCTGAAGATGGCGGCGAAGCCCTGGCCCCGCTTCCCGCCTTTGCTGCGGCCAGTGCTCCCGGGCCACACGAGTGCTCCCACGTGCCGTGTCGCACGGGTGCTGCCACACGACGGAGCCACACACTGTGTCGCACGGGTTCGGCAGCCCCCGTGACGCTGCTCAGCGCCGTGTCCGGCTGCGGGGCCCACGGCGGAGCAGCAGCCATGGGGCTCACTCGAACCTGCAGCCCAGCCTCTGTCAGCCCTCCGAGGCCGCTGCCGGACAGCGAGGGCACCAGAGGCTTCCCAAAATCACAGGCCGTGACACTAGTGCTCAAGGAAGAGCAGAGTCCCAGGCTCCCCCCATTGCCTTTTGGCGCAGAGCTGGCTGGCACCTAGGAAAATCCCGTGGCAAAGCGAGTAAATACAGCCCTGGAAAAGTTTCATTTTAAAAGCAGATATTCTAAAAAATAGAGGTTTTTTTTTCCTTTTATTATTATTTCTCTATCTATTGAAAGTATCTCAAAGCAAGTTACCTGACAAAGGAAAACAAAAAGTGCAGTATTGGGTTTTTTTCCGCGCTTCCCCCTTCCCCAGCCCCCCGCCATCTCTTGAATAAGGTTTTGTCGGGATAAAATTAAAGTGCTTATCTTTGAATTTGCTTCCTCTGGTTGAGTTGGCACAGCGCATTGAGCGAAGGAATGCTCCAAGTTCAGAGGTGGCATTGGGGAATCTAGTTAAAATGACATCAAAGGCAGCACAGCGGGGCTGAACATGTGTTTGAAGCCGGATAGATTAGAGGCCATTATCAGCCTCTCGCTACCGTGCTCTGAACAAAAGTCGCTCTTTCCGCTGGGACGGCTGCTGCGGAGAATTAAAGGGAAATAATAATAATAAAAAATAAAAGAAAATAAAAATTGCGCCTTCCTGCAGAATGCCACTTTTCGCCACGAGTGGCTGCGCGCCTGCTCTAACGTCTGGGTTTGCAGCTGCCTGGGTTTGTTTGCCCGCCGTTTAAGCTGAAACCTGCTTTACTGATTCTTTCCAGAAATGGCTAAAAACGAGCCACGGCGGAAGGATGATCCGTAAAAACCCGCACTCGTTTCCTCGCCGTCCGTTCCGGGTTAAAAAGGCCACGTCTTGGCCTGGTGAAGCTGTTTCACCGCCACGACTCCCAGTTTCATTTTTCAAACAGAGGTTCCTCATTAAGGAAAACGAAGCCTCCTAATGAAAGCGATCGCAATGGCCCGTTGTTATGGCAACGCTTGGGGAAATTGCTCCGCTCTTGGAAAGCGGCGGGGACTTGGTGCAGCCGAGGTGACGCTCGCCCGGTCGCTCTCCCTCCTCCCCCATTACCTGCAGGCCGGAGTCAGAGCTGTAATTAGCCGGGCTAATTTGGCTGTTTTGTCATTTGTCTTCCTGCTGAAAAGCCCTTGTCATTAATCACAGGGTTTTATTTTATTGCAGTGGTATTTGATCTTTTGTCTGCCTGCACTGCCAGGTGAAATTGCGTTCGGACGATGGAGTTGGGTCACGGGGAGCAACCCGGTAGCAATTCCGGTGCCTTGGAAGGATTTGCTCAGTCCTTCCCAGCAGAGAACAAGGCTCAGCCAAAAATGTTTGGAGCAGAGAACCAGTCTCACATGGGTGATTGTTATTCTGGAAGTTTTGGGGCAAAAAAAGATACGATAAATTTGCCTTTTGTTGCCAAATAGCATGTGAGGTGGATGCTGCAGAACTGCTCATGTGAGCTGGTTGTGTTGATGTCATCTAGAAGCAACTGTGTTTTTTATATGTACGTGTGGTTTTTTGGGGTTTTTGGGTTTTATTTTTTTTTTTTGAGATGATAAAGACATTTGGTTTGTGCAAATGTCTCCTCGTTGTGAGATGTGGTGGGACTGGATCATTTGTGCTATTCAAAACAGTGTGAGGGTCACCTCTTCTCTGGGATGTAAGGCTGCAGGGAGGCAGTGTATGTGCATGGAAAGTACTAGGTATTTGCAATTAGTAAGCCACCTCACAAATTTCCACAGGTTTCGTTGCACAGACTTGTAAAGTTGTTTTTACTGAGTTGGGAGAATCTGTATAATTTAAAAAAAAAAAAGGAAAACTCCAATCTCGCATGCCCCGGGAGGGCCTTGGTGTTTGCACTGTTGATTTTTCTCAAAAGAAAAGAAAAAAAAAACAGTTTTACTAGGACATCGGCCTGTTTCTTCTGTCTCATAACTGAGCTCCTCTTTGGTTTGTGGAATACAAGCAGTAGGGATGCAACAGGGAAAACAAAAATGTTTTATTCCCCCTAAAGTTCCTCTCAGACAACAACATTTCGCCATTAGCAGTGCTTGGCAGAGCCCAGGAGCTCCAGCCCCTCCAATACTAGCTCGTTGGGAGCCAACACGCACCCAAAAGCCCATAATTTGTGCCTGAGCTAGAGGCTGTCTTAAGAGCAGTGGAGGCTGCCCCTTCCCTTTGATAAGCCATTCGAGAAGTTGTCAGGCTCACTTAAAAACATCTATACACCTTGTTCCCCAAGTGAATTCCCGTGGGTGTAGATGCTCCCGCTCCCCCTCCGTGCCTGCCCTGTGGTTTTTGGTGCACGTTGCCTTCTCTTTTATAGAAAGCAACCAAGTATAAAAGGTACCAGGACGCAATCCAAGTCCTTCTGCCGGCGCTGTGCCTAGGGCTGCCGGAGCCCTGCATCGCGCGCCTTCCCGGGAATGCCATGTAAGTGCTTCCCCTCGGCAAAAAGCAGTGCTGGGAACACCGGGACGGCTGCAAGCCCCGTTCCCTGCTCAGGGACATTTGCCCCAAGGGAGTTGTTCTCAAATGCAAAGCGATCTCCTATGGAGGTAGGTCCTGGGACTGGAGAGCGCCTCAGGACAGGCACTGACGCGGCCTCTGTTGTTGTTTTGTTCCGGCAGAGATGGGATCCCACCGTACAGACTCCGAAAGCAGCATCGCAGAGAGATGCAGGAAAGTGCCAAAGCAAACGGACGTGTGCCACTACCTCACATTCCTGTAAGTAGCCGTGTCTCCATCGCAAAGGCAAACGTGCCAAACCTGTGAGATCCCTCACGTACCTTCGCTGTGCTTGTTCGCGCATCTCTCTGACCTTCCTTGGCCCTCTGTTGTCTGGGGATATTTTAACACAGAAATCCGCAGTGCTAAGCAAGGGCATGGGAGAGGGAGGCACATTGGATAACCTTCTTCCAGACCTTTGGAGCTGATCGTCAAGGGATGTCCAAAGCAGGCAACTTTTCTCAACCGGTCGGGCAGGACTTGGCTGCTCCTCTGGGGCTGGCTGGACGTGTGAGCTGGTTGGGGCAGTGGGTGTCCCCCTGCCAGCAGGTTTTACACTATTGGGAGAGCCAGAAAGACTCAGGGAAGATGTAGGAGGCCACCAGGCATGGAAGCTGACGTTGTTTTCATCCAAGATGAGCTAAGGAGAAATGTGGTTGTCCCAAGTCAAACACTGGGGTGGCAGAAGGGAACTGAAACAGGTCCTGGGGGACACCACAAAGGGAATACGAGGCAGGGAAGCAGAAAAGGTGCAGACAGCAGCGTTCCCAGGTGCCTCCTTGGTTGCTTCTGATAAGTAAACTGCTTTTGGAAGATGAGCGTGGCCGTTAGGGCTCTGCAGCACCATCTGCAGCTCTGCTTATTCTTGTATTTTTCTTTCTGTGGAAAGTTACAGGTGACATTTAATATTTAGCAGGGAAGAAAGGTGCTTCTTTCCTCTTTGGACAGCTGGAGTCCAGCACAAATCAAATAGAAAAAACCCACTTCCATCTGCTTTTGGCAGAAGTGGCCTCACACTTGACACAGCTGTTCTTGTCCTGCCCGTTCAAAGCGGCACAATGCAAGCAGAAAAAACCCTTATTTAAATCTGGGGGTTTTTTTTTAAAAAAAAAGGGAGCCAGAGAGCCCCACCAACCTTTGTTTTGCCTTCTAAATTAGATTATTTTCTTTAGATTTAAGAAGGTCTCCTGTGCTTTGATCACTGGCTTGACAATAAAAGCCCTGGCTGTGGACGCTCGCTAGCCATCTTTGCTCAGCCACCTCTCTTTTCACCCAGCTGCTTTCACAGTGTGGTTGCTGTCAAAAAGACTGGCTGGGCGCCTTTTTATTCCGCTTGATGCAGTTTTTACTGTAAGCATTGCTTTGTTAGAGTTGCATTTTGAAAGCCTGGCCTTTCTTTTTTTTGTTGTTGTTGTTGTTGCTGTTATTTAACGGTGGGAACTTCAAAGCTTGTCAGTGGCTTTACCTTTCGGATAAAAATAATAGTGGCTTTCTGTTGATGGTGTGTGCTGGCAGTGCCTCAATGAACTGCAGGTTATAAACTCGGAGTATGGAGCATGAAATATGTATAGTGAGCTCTGCTTTAACGAACTTACATCTGCCAAACATTCCTTTTGTTGAAATGAGTAAGTGTCATTCCAGCAGCAGTTCCTTGCAGCCTAATTAGTTTTACTTAGCATTAAATTTTATCTACTTTCTTGGAAAGCAGTTGCAAAAAAGGAAAAATAAAAAACACAAGGTTTAAATTGGCCACCTGCTGCTTATAAATGTTTATATTGTCCTACTCATCTACATGGTCTGTTAGAACTACATATTCCTCCTAAACTACACATAACCACTTCACAAGGATTTTTCTGTGAAACATCCAGTGTTCCCATTAGATTTTGTGCTGTAAGTTTGAATCCCAGGGAAGAAGGCATCTTGGTGCCTGTTTAGATGGGAGTGGAGAACTGAGAAGTCAAGTTACTTCTAGTCTTTCTCCAGGGAACAAAACTTCAGTTCAGACACTCTGGCACCTCCTGCCAGCCAATTACTGACACAGAATTGGCATCCACTTCAGAGAGGCACTGCTCTGCCCTCGCTTATCAATCAGCCAAGAAAGGGGAAGGTAATTAGACAATGTGTTTTGACAACATCGGCGTGAAATGTTATAAAGTCGGTCTTTTAAAATCACCCCTAACTGCAATTTGATTGAATTAAACTTACCCAATTAGCCAGGAGCCATGCAAATGGGTTTCTCCAAGTGTTGCTTCCCAAAGTCACTTGTAAACTGGAAACAGAAGATATCCTGGCGCACTGTTAGCTGCTTGGACTTCATGATTAGCATGCTTTTAAGCATGCAGTAATGACCAAACTGCAGCTTTTGAGTGGACGTCTTTATAGATGACGTATCTAAAGTATATAGGCAGAGCTGATTTTTACAGTGCTTGCAGGATGCGTAGGATATTTTGCTTGGGATGGTAGAGAACCTTCTACTGCTAAAAAATCATTTCAAAAGTCCTTCAGAGACCTTAGCATTCACTTACAAGTGATTTATAGGGCCACTATGCAAAATACTGAAAGAGCTGATGTTGTTCTTATTAAGAGCACTTTTAGGTACAGCAGCTATGAGCTGTCATGATTTTATGGTCACAGGAGATTGTCCACTGGTTTCGATGGCCATGCTGCTCCTGAGCAACAAATCATGCTTTAGTTATGTTGAATGCCCCACTCTGCAGCAGTGGGTCTTGGTGCATGGCCAGCAGTGTTCTGTGTATTCTACACAGCATATACAAATGCTGCAAGTTTGGAGAAGTGGTGCTTTTCAAAGTGGCTCCTTGGCCGGGAATGCAGTGGCTGAGGGTCTCCAGCAAGCCAGGAGACCTTCGTTTTGTGCCTCGCCCAGGAATCTCATTACACAGCAGGCACATGTTGGTTTTCATGGGATATTCCGTCTTGCTCTTGGTTTTGGGCAGACTCTTGGAGCATCCATTATAAAGAAAGAAGAATTCCCCAAAGAAGAAGCTCTCACCTTCATGCTTTGCAGAGCTCTTGTGCTCCCTAACTTGCCACCTCCATTTCATCTTTCAAGACTAACTTTCAGTCTACCGTCAGCTGCTCAAGGTGAGTGGAGAGATCAAACCTGTAGAAGGAAGAGACCTTTGGGATTCACCAACACACAATTCTTTGGCCCACTCGGATCAATCAGAAATGATTCTGCCCGATTCATAGATCCCTAAGGCCAATGAGAGACCTCTATCCAATTACCGCATTGGAAAACTTCTTATTTCGTCTTAGAACTGAGGTTTATTCTCTCTAAAGGGAACCCACAAGCTGCAGTGAGTCCTCCCTTTCAGCCTTTTCAGTTCCAGGTATTATATAGATCATAGTAAGAAAAACTGTCCCTGTGACAAGACTGAAGGCATAAACTAGGTTGGGAAGAAAGGGTGAGGAAGGACAAGGTAACAACAAAGAGCACAAAACATCAAAGGTCCCAGCTTTCAACCTTGCAGACAGACGTGCAGGGCATTGCTTGAGAGCTAATTCTGTTGAACCAGCTTTGAACACGGAGCGTGCAACTTTATTGTGTTCCTCCACCTCACTGTGGAAGAGAGAAACTTGCCCGATCCTTCAGGAAGGATGGCTGGGCAGACCTGGTTTTCCTGAGGGAGAGCATGTTTAGGAATGCCTGTGTGTTCTGAGGGGGAACTTGCTTCTCAAAGTACCGCTTCTCTGGTGAGGTGATGCCCCAGGAAAACCCAAGTCCTGCCTCTGCTTCGTAGAGCAGAATGTTTGCAATCCCCACTCCAAATTAAAAAAAAAAAAAGAGGAGGGAAATATGATTGCAGATATCACCTGTAAGTACTGGAGAGTTTATATATATAGCATTATTTTAGCAGACTGCTTCTTCCCAAAGGTGCCGGAGCTTCAGGCACTTCACGTGTCACAGACAGTAACCACAAGAGGCACGGAGCTCTGGTGCCCCAGAAATCCTCCCTCGCAGCAGTCTCTAGGAAAGATCAGGCCAACCAGACCAGCTCGAGCTATTTTCTTTCCTGTCAGACGACATGACATTCAGCCTCCCACCCATTGTTACTTTTAACCTTCCCAACTTGTCGTGGTTTGTGTCTGGACAGACCCCATCTGAATTATTGGCAGCCTCGTTAGAGCAGCTATTCTTAAAGATGAAGTGATGCCTTTCAAAATTGTTGGCCCAGAATGGCCAGAGATCTCACTCTGGTCCAGACAGGCGGGCATGAATCTTCCAGAAACAGTGGTGAGCGTTGGACCCATCAGCTCTTGGAGAATGCTGCACCCTTTTCCTCGGGACAAAGGCATTTTGGAGCCATTCTCATTTTAAAACAATAAACAGCTTATTTATGACTCGCTTGGCAGGGCTCAGTATCTCCACAGGGAGATGGGGGCAGATTCAAAGCCCTGAAGGATCCTTCTCTGCGCAGAAGCTCAGCCTGGCTGGGTTTTCATGGAGTCTATTTCTTTTCCAAAGCGTCAGGCCAGCCGTTTGATACAAGTTTCACAAGCCATTTGTTGTCAAAAGTCTTTTGAGCCACGTCAGTGCAGTCCCTGCTCGCTGCCCGGGGGTGTCAGGGGGCCGTTGTCTCTGCGCTTTCAGCAGGGGAATTTGCATGGATTGCTCCCCAGGACTAGGAGTTTCTTGGGGAGCTCTGTGTTGCTCATCCTTTGAACTAGGAATAAAGGGAGACCCATGGAGAGATGCTCAGAGCATGCAGAATGCACGTGCTTCATGTCAGCGGTGGGCGAGTCACCGCTAGAACAACACAGGCCGAGTGTGATCGCTCTCCATGTGCTAGAGTGAGGGTTATTTCAGTCCAACTGAGCTTGCATGGTCGGGGGACAGAGGTGGGGACTGTTCCCTAGCAGGGACTGCCCAGGGGACAGTGGCACCCTCGGGCTTTCACCCTTGACTGTGCTGCTGTAGGACTTGAAGTTGTCATGCTGTGTGTACCCCGCAGGCAGCATCTGCAGATACAGGGGATTGTCAAAGGGAGAGGAAACCAGCTCATACAAAAGATTCTTAGGCTTGATTATTTTAATTTCTGCAGTTTAGCTTCTGCTGCTTGCAGTCTTTCAGGGGCTGCAGGTAAACGTGCTGGAGTATTTGCTGTGGAAGAGCAAAGCCGTCTTGGCTAGAGCTCCATGGAGATGGTGGTGACCCTGAGTGTCCTCAGCGGCTCCTTAGGGATGAAACTGTGCTCCTTAGGCACTGCTGGATGTGGAAGCAGCTACTTTATTTTAGCAGAAATTAAACATGCAGGTTAGCAGGCTTTGATCTTTCCACCTGCTGCAGCTGCTGGCTGGGTGCTTGGGATACACTTTCATTTGGGGATGTTGCATTGCATCAAAGGCTGTGAAAATTAAGGGAAATTCTTTCCTGATCCTGTTTTTGCCATGGAAGCTGCAGCAATAGGTGCCACGGAGAGATTGTGCACATTGGAACTGCAGCTTCTAACGGAGCGGCGCCGACTGCTGAGCAAGTCTTAGTGCTGCTGCCAAATAAACAACCGCAGGGAAAGTTGGCAGGGCTGAGGTGGCAGGAGGCAGCGAGCACATCCCAACGGGCTGCTGCTTGTCGAGGGAGAGCTTTCTCCCATCGGGAATCGCCCGCGTTACCTCCCAGGACAGTGGTGCTGGTTTGGAGCCTGCGTTCTGATGGAAGCAGACACACTTGGGCAGAAGAGGCCTCAAGGATATCTGAGGAATGAGGAAATACCACGTGTATCTCAGGAGCCTTCCCAGTATATAGCAGAGAGGGGATAGGACCTGTCAGGTCCTACCATATGATTGCATGCAGCTGGAAGCACATTTTTAAACTGCACAAAGTCCAGATTCTGGGATGCCAAGCATGTCACTTGGGTTCCTAATACCACTTCTTCAGTCTAAACTCCATTTTGGGGGAGGAAAAGCTCCATCTGCAATTTTCCTTTTAAAAAAGTCCATTGCTTTGCAGAGCAAGAAGCCCTCATGGCTGAAAATATTTGTCACCAGGTGGGAGTCACGTGGCAGCTCACATGTGCATGTAGGTTATGCCCCTTTCAAAAGGTACCCATAAGTAACTAGCACTAGGTGGAGAACATCTTTTCTTTTTCTTTTTTTTTCTTTCTGTCTTTGTTCTAATTATTGACTTTTCTTTCCTTGGGGCACATCCCTCCTCCAAGCTCACAACCCCTCTGCAATTTTCTGCTCTCTAGCATTACACCCGGTCTTTGCTGTCACCTTATGGCAGTCGTTGCTCTTAGTGGCCAGGTCCTCATTACCTGGTTATTGCTAAGAGCTCTCTCAGCAGCTTTATCAAATGTGAGCCTCTCTTTT
>JAVCKT010033617.1:0-12429 GCA_032273925.1 Rhynchotus rufescens
TCCAGGCGGGTTTTGAAGACCTCCAGAGAAGGAGACTCCACAACCTCCCTGGGCAGCCTGTTCCACTGCTCTGTCACAGTAAAGAAGTTCCTCCTCACATGCAGATGGAAGTGGGTCTTGTCTTGCCTTGACAGTAAGCTATTTGGAAGGTGTAGTAGAGCATGTGGTTTTGGGTGGTGGCAGGTGGGAAAAGCAAACTACAGCCTAACTGCGAGGTGTCTGCAGAGTGGTATAGCCCCAGAACCTGGGGTGAGATGGGCTCAGGTGGAATGATCAGTTCTTGCTGAATGAATGTTTGCCTAGTGCTTTGAAACTGCTCATCTCAGAGTTGGGATTGTGTGTTTGGGATGTGAAAACTCTTCTCTGAGGTGTTTTGCACCTAGGAGTTGACCTTCTGTTGCCAGTACTGCAGAACTTTATCCTGGGGCTTGAAGGAAAGGGAATGGCAGGCAGGGCCCTGTCAAAGTACACTAATGTGGTCTTTGTGTATATCCACAGGGCCGGAGCCAGTGCTGCTTTTTGCCAATCGGATCGATATCCGACAAGTGTTGCCTCATCGCTCAGAGTATACGCTGCTCCTGAACAACCTGGAAAATGCCATTGCTCTTGACTTCCACCACAGCAAGGAGCTGGTGTTCTGGTCTGATGTCACCCTGGACCGCATCATGAGGGCCAATCTGAATGGTAGCAATGTGGAAGAGGTGGTGTCCACAGGGCTGGAGAGCCCAGGTGCGTCACTGCAAAAAAAGGCAAAGGCCTGGGGAACTGGTGATGGGGGGAGAGCAGGAGTGAGTGAGTAGGGAGAAGTGGATACTGGTGTTCAAAGTGGAGAACATCCCCCTGAGCAAGGGGATAGGTTGGATGAAATGTGTGCAAGATTGGTTGTCTCCATGGAGTTCAACTCATTTTCATGAAGAAGAGACACAGATACTGAGATTGAGCCTTTCCTGAGACTGAGAGGGAAAGGGAACTGTTTCTGTGTAGAGCCTGCTCCTTTGTTCATTCTTTGTTTAATTCTCTCCTGGAGATAGGTGGACTTGCTATTGATTGGATCCATGACAAATTATACTGGACAGATTCTGGGACATCTCGAATTGAAGTAGCAAACTTGGATGGCACCCACAGGAAGGTGCTGCTGTGGCAGAACTTGGAGAAGCCGCGAGCGATTGCCCTTCATCCGATGGAGGGGTGAGTGGGAACTTGGGGCCTCGGTGAGCCCTGTGTACAAAAACGTCAGGGTGAACAATGAAGACTCTGTCCTTGGTCACAAGGGCTGCCTGTGGGCTCAGTATCACCAGTTTGGGGAACTGGATGGTGCTGGGAGGAGCTTCAGCTCCTGAATCATATTTTGGGCTTTCCAGTTTTCGCCAGTGTGAGACTGAAGGCTGCTACCTTACTGATTGTCACTCCTCCTATGTCTGCAACCCAGTCTCATGCTCAGGATCGTAGCAATAATTTTGTTTTGCCCTGGATGGGAAGTGTTGCTTGGCGGAGTAAGTGGGGCATCAGTTTCTTAGCCTGTTTCTCCCTGCTTCCTGCAGCACGATCTACTGGACTGACTGGGGCAACACTCCCCGCATCGAGTACTCCAACATGGACGGCTCCAATCGGCGCATCATTGCAGACACACATCTCTTCTGGCCCAACGGACTGACCATCGACTATGCAGGGCATAGGATGTACTGGGTGGATGCCAAACACCACGTCATCGAGAGGGCTGACCTTGATGGGCGGAATAGGAAGGCTGTTATTAGTCAAGGTAAGAATGGAACAGTTCAGTGCAGTAAAAAAAGACAGTAGCAAGAAGTTTGAGAACTGCTTCCTTGGAGGTGACTGCTGCTTCTGTGTGAGTCTCCTTTCACTGTGGGGTGAATTCTACAGCTGCAGGGGGATGAACTGTATTATCATCTTCCTAGACCTCAGTGGACATGAGGAGGGAAGTATCTGTTACATTGGTGAGAGGTGAGTTTGTTGGATTGACTGTGTTGAGGCTGATGGGGCAATGGAAGGAGCTATTATCCCTTGCTTCTGCGAGCCTGGCTCCAGTAGCACATGACTGAAATGTCCCTGTAACTGACTTCTGTTACAGGCCTTCCGCACCCCTTTGCCATCACCGTGTTTGAGGACAGCCTGTACTGGACAGACTGGCACACCAAGAGTATCAACAGTGCCAACAAATTCACAGGCAAGAACCAGGAGATCATCCGCAACAAACTCCACTTCCCTATGGACATCCACACACTGCACCCTCAGCGCCAGCCAGCAGGTAACTGCAGAGAGGGTAGAGACCCAGCTGAGCCACTGGAAGGCTTGCAGCTGCCACCCCGTCTGTTGGACAGGGGGATACCAAGGCTGAACCGGCACACTGACTCATCCATTACCTCTGCCCCTGCTCCCACAGAGCTCACTGCGTCCAGCCTCTGGGTTGTAGGTCCTTCAGCACCAGTTATCTGGTGCTGGGTGTTCCTACAACTCCCCCTGCTGACATTGGCAGTGAACGCTTTTCAGTAAGGAGTATCTGCCTCGTCTGCATGAGCTATTTTGGGAAAAAAGACCTAAGTAGGCACAAATAATGAACAGCACCTCTACTACTACTTTTAAATTACTGTAATCCACTCTGGAAGTCAGTAAAGTTAAACACTTTATTTCCAAATCGACTGACTCCTAAAAATGCAGTTAGTGTTTTAATTTATTATCGTCTTTTACTCTCAAATATTTTTTGGGGGGTAGAAGAGTTATCTTGTTCACGAGGGGCTCAGACACCATGATGGGCAAGGAAGAAGTTCATGCCAGTACTGGTAGCAGACCTTTCCTTTGCCCTTTGCAGGCATTTTCCCTCATTCCCTTTACTCTTTGCCTTATGTGTGTTGTTCTTTCTTTGGCTACTTGAGCAGGGAGAAACCGCTGCGGGGCCAACAACGGGGGCTGCACTCACCTGTGCCTGCCGAGCAGCAAGGATTACACGTGCGCCTGCCCCACGGGCTTCCGCAAGATCAGCAGCCGGGCCTGTGCCCAGAGTAAGTGAGGTGGGACCTCAGCCCGCGCGCCCGGGGTCACTGGGTGGCAGAGGGTTGGCAGGAGGAACAAGCTGGCCCTTCCAAGGGGATGCAGCTGAGGGGGTGTTGGAGGCCATGCAGGAGGATGCCCCTTGATATGTTCACCTTCCCCTTTAATAGGCTTGGTGGGTAGGGTGCAGAGAAGCTCTGCTCTTCAGACCTTAATCTGGGGCTGCTCTTGGTGCTCTACTCCCTGTCATAGGTGACTGTTTGCTTAAAGCTCCCACAAGAGCTGTCAGTGGTAAATAATAAAAAAACCCCACACCTATTGACTGTCAGAATTACTGTTGGCTTGCAGCCGAATGGGAGGAGGAGGCCACCTGTCTCCTGGATTCTCAAAAGGTGGCACAGATCTTTGATTTGGAGAGAGATCTGTGCCAGTCTTTTGAATAGCATTGTCTGATTTCCCCTCCCAAGCACATAGGCTCCCCCATAGAGGCAACTCCCCAATGGCCCTGTTCTCCTTTCCCTTCCTCTCCCATAAGATATTTTTTGTTACAAATAAAATCCTGGGCTGTGACCTAACAGTGAGAAATAGCATACGCAGTGGAGTTTGGATATAATAGGGAATTGTGTGTGTCTATCACTATGTTGTTGAACTTAGAGAAATTAAAAGAAGACCTTTCGACCTTTGATCAGGTCTTGACAAGTTCCTGCTTTTTGCCCGAAGGATGGACATCCGTCGGATCAGCTTTGACACAGATGACCTGTCAGATGATGTCATTCCCCTTGCTGATGTGCGCAGTGCTGTGGCTCTGGACTGGGACTCAAAAGATGATTATGTCTACTGGACAGATGTTAGCACTGACTCCATCAGCCGAGCTAAATGGGATGGATCGGGCCAAGAGGTACAGTGCTGACTACTGCGGGGATCATCTAGTCAGAAGACTCTCTGAGCAACAGATTTGAAGTTACGGGGGTAAATTGGCCTTCTAAGGAGTCACAGTCTATGTTGTGACTTGTTCGTTAGCTTGCCTGGCTGTGGCTCAGAGGAGCTCTGAGATCACTGAACACTTCACACACATTTGCTCTACACTCCTTCTTGTCTGGAAAACCTTGGACTGGCATATGAAGCATGCTGATTTGCAAGCTCTGGGTGCTTCCTTTGTTGCACTACTAAAATCAGAAAGGAAGATGTAGTCCATCCTGTGTTATGTGCCACACTAAGAACAAGAGCCACATTCCTTGGGAACCTTCTGTGCTTGTTTCCTTCAGGCAAATATTGCCATCAAGGAAGGGTTTGTTCAGAGTTTGGGGGTTGGAGTTGCAGTTGGAAAAGATTTGGAATATAGGTATTACTCCAAATGTACGAACTAATCCGCCTTCTTACGGCCTTGTTCTGCTTGGGCTTTTGCAAATTTTGTTGTTAATTAGCAGATAGTGCATTGGGCTCAGTGTTCTCTCATAAAAGTCTATTTAGTAACTTTCTTTTCATTCCTGTTTAGGTTGTGGTAGACACTAGCCTGGAAAGTCCAGCTGGACTGGCAATTGACTGGGTCACCAACAAGCTGTACTGGACTGATGCAGGTACTGGGAGCCTCCACTTTACACAAGGTTCAGTCTTCCTCACCAATCATGAAAATTCAGTAACAGCTGTATAATTCCACTGCATCCAGATTTCATCCAGATTTATCTGTGTATCTGGCAGGAAATGAAGCTCGCCTTGTGAGTTTGTACCAAGTGGGAGCTGATGTGGAATCTTTTTGTTTAGTCCTTTCTCTGCGATATCCCCAATGCTAATTCTGTAGAAAGGCTTGTATTAGAAATCTAACACCACCTAGGTGGGTGGGTGGGTGGGTGGGTGTATATGTGTATGTTTCAACAGTGCACCTTGAGTTGCAGTTGGTAGAATTTGGAAGATGTTCCCTGGCTGAGAGCAATAGTTCAGGGATATGTAAGGAAGGTGATTCTCTTCTAGGTGTTCTCTGCTGCCTATGTAGATACCATAGGGCCTGGCAGAGGCCGTATGGCCTTCATCCGTACAGGGCTCAGCACCAGTGATTATGTAGGGACCTTGTAGAAGGTGGTATTTTGATCCATATTTCTTACCTGCCTTCCAGATGGGATGAATGTTGGAAGGAGAAAAGGATTTCATTGCATATGCATTGCCTATGCACTATATTTTTTTTATTTATCTCTCGTGTCTCCAGAGGATTTTGATTTCTTTTTCATTCTTTCCATCTTTGTAGGGACAGATCGGATAGAGGTCTCTAACACAGATGGGACCATGAGGACTGTTCTGATCTGGGAGAACCTTGACAGACCCAGAGATATCGTGGTGGATCCTGTTGGAGGGTGAGAGATTGTTTGTTTGTTTTTTCCTGAGAGGTTATGCCACATGTCTAAAGATACTATACAGTTGCCTTCCTCTCTGGCATTTTTATTCTGTAACCTACCAAAGTCTGGAAGAAAAGATAGCTTTTGGATGCTAGTGGAACAAGATAAACAGGGATAATTGTTTATTAAGTTGTAGTGCTTACAGGAGCTTGCCTGTGTTTCTATTTGCTTATCCTGGGGATTTAGTAACCAAAGATCCATTGTAAAAGTGTTGAGAATAAATCTGTCTAGATCACTTGTATGTTTATTTCACATCTGTGTTCATTTTTTATTCAAGCTCTCTGCTTTTCAATTACACTGCAATCGAAGGGATTTCCACTAAATTAGCGTTGACTCCAAGGGAGTTCTAACACTAATGGCCTTTTGACTTCAGAGTATTGTGTCAGTGACAGCACTGAGGGATCAGCTTGTACCATGGAAAGCAAACCTGAGAGAAGTAACAAAAACAAAAGTTCTTCAATAAAGGCCTTTACTTTTGAATCATGGGACTTGAAGAGCTGAAACTGGATTAGGGTCAATAGGCACAAGCTGTCCAGCCCTTGCTTTAGAAGCATTGAAGGTTTTGAATGGAAGTGTGCTATTCTTTTCTTGGCTGGACTAAGAGAGGACTAGAGCTGCAAGAATATAAATGTCTGATGTCAGAGAATGAGAAATAATTGCTTAATTATTAAGTCTTGTAAATATTTGATCATTTTTTTCCATGTTGTAATTACGTCAAAACATAGGCAGTAGAGAGGACATGATCTTTTCTGTAGTTTTAGGAGTGTTACAAGTAGTCAAGATTGCCTTAAAGCTAGTCTGATCAGCTAGTCTGATGATGCTTTCTGCTGACTGCTGATAGCACCAGGCAGTTTGGTTCCCCTGTAACACCGCCTAGCTTTAGAGACAGTGGAGTGGAGGCATTCATTTCTTCCTGGGCTTATGTTCAGGTTCATGTACTGGACTGACTGGGGAGCCAGCCCGAAGATTGAGCGTGCTGGTATGGACGCTTCAAGACGCTTGGTGATCATCTCCTCCAATCTGACGTGGCCCAACGGGTTGGCTATTGATTACGAGTCACAGTGTCTGTACTGGGCAGATGCAGGCATGAAGACCATTGAATACGCCAGCCTGGATGGGAGCAACAGGAAGGTAAGGAAACCATCCTGGATAAGGAAGCATGGGAACCCGAGGTACGAGTCTTAGAGCAAAGAGTGCTTATGGCCTCTGCCTCTCTTTTCAGTTGAAATCCCCAAATCCAGGCATGCTCAGCTGCTTTCACTGGGAGAAAGAGCTCCCTTTCAGTTGCAGATTGTGTGAGGAGACCTCTATTTGAGGGCTCCTGATGTCCCCATCGCTTTCCTTTTGCTGTGACTGTTCCTATGATGTTGAATGGGGCAAGGGAAGCATATTGCCCTTAGTGACTGCTTAGTAATGTTTTTTTGGGGGGGTTGGGGATAATCTGACCAGGTACTGATTGGGAGCAATCTGCCTCACCCCTTTGGACTTACTCTTTATGGCGAGAGAATCTACTGGACAGACTGGCAGGCCAAAAGCATCCAGAGCGCAGATAGAAGGACTGGGCAAGCTCGGGAAACGCTACAGGACAATCTGGAGAACCTTATGGATATTCATGTTTTCCACCGGCATAGGCCACCAGGTACAGAGCTGACCCCATGCCACACTGAGCCAAGAGCCTGCTTGGGCTCTGGTACAAGATGCGGCTCTCCTGCAAGGAGCTGGCCTATCTGTCAGCCCTCAAAGCTTTGAGACTCTGTGTGCAATGTGTGAGCGCTTGTTTTTAAAGGTGTTCTCACGTAATACATTTCTAATAGTTATGCCTGTTGCTTGTGCTGCTGGCTTAGGGAATTTTTTCTTCCCTTTTCTTGCAGTGCACACAGCATGTCAAGTGAACAACGGAGGCTGTAGTCACCTGTGCCTTCTGGCACCTCTTCCAAAAGGTTATAGCTGTACCTGCCCTACTGGGATCAACCTGCAGTCTGATGGCAAGACCTGTTCCCCTGGTGAGTCTCCTCTGCAGGTTCTTCACTGAGGTTGGATCTCAGTTACTTGCTGCTCTTGCTTTGTTGGGGAAAATGCATTTTTTTTTGCATTTATCTCCTTTGCCCTTTGAAAACCTCACTAATGCTTGCACCTCTCATATATAAGTGAGAGTTACTATGAAGTTAATTGAGGGTATCTGGATTGATCCAGAGGAAATTTTCCTTGAAATTACCATGGGCTTACTCCATGTTACTTTTCCGCATACTTTTGCCCTAATCATGAGGTGGGTTATGTTTTGACCTAGAAAGTATTTTGATCTGTTGAAGATTCTTTAACATGTCATACATCCTACTGCTATCAACTGTTTTTTGGCTTCAGGCTATGGTACATCTGCTTATTCATTTTAGTGGGAAAACTGATTTCTTCTTATTCCTGTACCCTTACACATGTTAGCAAGAGTAACTTTTCTATGAGAGCATTCCTTTCCAACTTGGAAATAAAGATACGTTCCGTGTCACTCAGTTAATTTATCAGACACCTGTAAGCAGAGCTATGTCTGGAGAACTTCCTCTTCTTCACTGAAGTGGAGTTCAGCTCAAGAGTGTTCAGTAAATTATGCCTATAATTGACCTGACTTGTCCTTTGCTGATATCTCTCCATCTTCAACTCTCTGCAGGAATGACCAGCTTCCTGATCTTTGCCAGAAGGACTGACATCCGCATGGTGTCTCTGGATATTCCCTACTTTGCAGATGTTGTCGTTTCAGTCAATGTCACTATGAAGAACACGATCGCGATTGGGGTGGATCCTCAGGAAGGTCAGAACTTCTTGATGTATCTACCCGCTTGTTTTGAAGGGAAAAAGTGCCTTTAGTATCTAGATGTCTGAGTAAAGACCCGGGCACATGTTTGTGGCTTTGTTAGTGCAGCAGAATAGCTAGTTAGAAGAGCTACCCAGAGACAGTGTTCCCACAGCTTTTGGGAAGGATGGGAGCAGGAGATTTTCTACTCTTTAGTCAGTCTAGCTGAGTAGCGTTGTGCTGTTGTTGTTCTTATACCACAAGATCTCTGTACTGAACAGCCTACTGATAGCCAGAGTGATCTGGATGCTTGTATTCTAAAGACCTGGATTTACTTTTAAGGATTTTGCTTATTCTTCAGCTTCTCTTTCTTTTTCCATCCAGGAAAAGTTTACTGGTCAGACAGCACACTGCGGAAGATCAGCCGGGCTGCCCTTGATGGCTCCCAATATGAGGACATCATCACCACAGGTAAGAGGAATTTTGGGCTGGGAGCCTCTGTACCTCTGCCAAAAGATATCCTTTAAGTTTCCTGCTGGAAAATTCTTTAAATTTTACAGGGCAATGAGAGTTGTAAGGCTTACTGCCTGATGGGCACATAGAGCATGTCAGGTGTTTCTGACCAAGTTGGAAGAATAAGAAGTGACTGCTGCACCTTTCTGCTTTCTCAGGTCTCTTGACTACAGATGGACTGGCTGTGGATGCTATCGGCAGGAAGATATATTGGACAGATACAGGAACAAATAGGATTGAAGTGGGCAACCTGGATGGCTCCATGAGGAAAGTGTTGGTCTGGCAGAACCTTGACAGCCCACGGGCAATAGCATTATACCATGAGATGGGGTTAGTGTTGTCAGGAGCTTCTCAAGGGGTCGGAGGAGGACTTCTCTCTTCTGTCTCCCTAATACTTGCTGGCTTTTCCCCAGGTACATGTACTGGACAGACTGGGGCGAGAATGCCAAGCTGGAGCGCTCTGGGATGGATGGCTCAGGACGAGTAGTGCTGATCAGCAACAACCTGGGCTGGCCTAATGGACTGGCAGTGGACAAGGCTGGATCCCAGCTGCTCTGGGCTGATGCTCACACGGAGGTCCGATTCTGTTCTTCTGCATTGTACATTGCTGGGGCTCTGATGGACCAGAGGTTGTTCTGAAGCTTTTTTGAGCAAGCTGTCTGAGGCATGAGGGGAACAAGCTTGTGTCAAGGGAGCCTTGAGAAACATCATTTGCATCGGCTCTGCTTGTTGTGTGATGCAGGCATTGCTGTTACCAGCACTGTGTTTTGTGTGCGAGACTGATGTGCCCGTTTCTTTCTCCAGCGTATTGAGACTGCAGATCTCAACGGTGCCAACCGCCGCACCCTGCTCTCCCCTGTGCAGCATCCCTACGGGCTCACTCTGCTGGACTCCTACATCTACTGGACCGACTGGCAAACTCGCAGCATTCACAGGGCGGACAAGGATACTGGGGCCAATGTGATCCTGGTGAGGGCAAACCTGCCCGGGCTCATGGACATTCAGGCTGTTGACAGGGCACGGCCCCTGGGTGAGTTGCTGGGCTGCCCCTGAGGCGGTGGTGCCCGAGTGCAGTGACGAGGGGAGCCCTTAGGAGCTGTCGTAGTAAAAGGGCGCTTTGGGAAAGCATGAGTGATGGAAATAGAGCACTGCCTTCAAACTCTTTCCTTCCTGCTTCTTGTGCAACTATTTTTGTACTTCTTCCTGTTTACAATGCTATATAGCTCTGGAATTTATTTTTTACTGCTCTATACCTTTTAATTTCTCTCCCTTCTCAAATGAGTTGTACCATGCTAGCCTTCATGGGTATCTGCTACCTCTAGATCTGTTTATGACACTGGAAGCTTTCCCTTTTTAATTCCAAATGGCACTTATTCCTCTTATGCTAGTGGCTGAAACTTCATTTAGAATTCTAGTCTTCTTTAGCCCGACTATTTCAGGCTTCATCTTCCTGTCCACTTCTTTTGCGGCTCTTAATATATCGCCCTTTTCAACTATTCTGTGCCAGAGTTAGAGTCCTTATGCTACTCTGTGGGGAACCTACACAACCTCATCTTGCCTCCCTGGTCTTCAGTGTGAGTTATTGCTGTGTGCTGTGTTTCCTTTCAGCGGAATTCCTTTCCCCACTCTTGTCTTCTACAGAAAACTCTGTGCTGCTTCTCCTGTGGCTCCTAACAGTAGAACTTTGCGGCCCTTTACAGTGTAACCTTAAGCCAACCTAAACTTCAGCCATCGTATCCTAGTGGTCTTTCCCCCTTCCTCCCTGCACCTGTCTTCTAGGCTCATCCCTTCTTAATAGAAGTATATTGGCTTTTCAATTAAAAAAAAAAAGTCAGAAGTTATGACCCTAATACGTCAAGCACTTAGAGTAAGCTTCTCTGATGCCTTTGTTTATTTACCACTATGTGCAGCTAAATTAAAACAGAAGCTTCTTTGTTATCCTGGCCTCTGGTGTGTTGTCGTGCTGCTTTCCCACAGGGTGGGATCTTACTGTCGGCATTACCATTTGCAACAATAACAGAGCTAAACTGCAGTCCTGTGAATCTCTCAGCATTTGGCTGTTCCTTTTTCCATGGGAAGACTGTGATTAGCAAGGAATACAGGTCAGGATTTTGCTCCTAATGCTCCCACTTCCACTGTGCCTTCCTGTCCTCCTTGCCCACCTGTGCCCATGCCACCCATGCATCTTGGAGGGGGAGGGAGGCAGCCTCTGAAGGGCTGTAGATTTCAGCAAAGCTGCAGTTAGGGTGAACTCAGCTGATAGCAAGTTGTGCATGTGTGGAGTAAAGCTGTAAAGTTTCTGAGACCACGGAGTTCCTTAAACTTCCCTTTCCTTACTTCTGAAGGCTTTAATAAATGCGGAGTTCGTAATGGTGGCTGCTCCCACCTTTGCTTGCCTCATCCCACTGGCTTCTCCTGTGCCTGCCCCACTGGCATCCAGCTGAAGAGAGATGAGCAGACATGTGACTCTTCTCCAGAGACCTACCTACTCTTCTCCAGTCGTGCCTCCATCCGACGTATCTCGCTGGACACCAGTGACCACACGGATGTCCACATACCTGTCCCTGAGCTGAACAATGTAATTTCTCTGGACTACGACAGCGTGGATGGCAAGATTTACTACACAGATGTTTTCCTTGATGTCATCAGGTAGGTACCAGTCATCTGCTTGCCCATGTTACCCACTCATGCTGAGCATGCCACAGAGAGCTGTGAAATGGGCCAGTGACGTGGGCAGACCCTGTCAGCTGGCAGCACTCCACTGCTCACACCCTCTATGTGGCACACAGCATCATGTGTATTGCTGAGCTTAAGTACTGGATGTGTGTGTAACCTGCTAGAGCATGAGGCAGGAGGCATCAGGAAGGTAGCAATGCAAAGTGGCCCTGGGGCTGGTGAGTGGAGAGGTAAAGCTCTGCAGGGCGAGTTAGTCATTCCTCACTGCCATTTGTCACTGACTTCCATGCAGGCGATCCGACCTCAATGGCAGCAACATGGAGACGGTTATTGGTCAGGGGCTGAAGACAACTGATGGCCTGGCAGTGGACTGGGTTGCCAGGAACCTCTACTGGACAGACACAGGACGCAATACGATCGAGGTAGCTAGACTGGATGGAAGCTCTAGGAAAGTGCTGATCAATAACAGCCTGGATGAGCCCCGAGCCATTGCTGTGTTCCCCAAGAAGGGGTAAGTGTGGGGCATTGGCAGGGGCAGGCAGGGCTCTGCAGAGGCAGAGGGGAGGAGGAGAGGAGGGATGGACATGTAGTGTGAATCTGCAGCTACCAGCAAGGGACTAATGCTGAGCGAGTGAAGTCACTGGGCAGACAGTGGGTTTGAAGGCCAGGGCACATGTTTGGGAGAAGTAAGCTACAGACTGCATGAGCTTTCTTGAAGCTAAAGAATACGGCAGATTCCTTATAATTAAAACTGGACTGAATGGATTGTCTTTTTCCTCTTGCACTTGCCTTTTCTGTCTTTAGGTACTTATTCTGGACAGATTGGGGTCACATTGCTAAAATTGAACGGGCAAACTTGGATGGTTCCGAACGTAAAATCCTGATCAACACTGACCTAGGATGGCCCAATGGATTGACCTTGGATTATGACACCAGGAGGTCAGTGAGAGAATCCAGCATAGGATTAAGATATATATATATATATATGGGGGGAGCATGTGTGTGTGTGTATATATACATATATGTATGGATATAGAGGGTTTTTTGCTTGGTTTCTTGAAGTGT
>JAVCKT010033618.1:0-13171 GCA_032273925.1 Rhynchotus rufescens
CTCCTCCGCCGCCGCCGCCATCTTGGCCTCCGTCCTCCCTGCGCTCGGCGCCGCGGGACGGCCTTCCGGTGACGGCACTTCCGCCCAGAGGGGCGGGGCAGCGCGGGGACACGCCCCCTCGCCGGGGAGGGGCGGGGCGCCCGTTGGCCTTGGGCTCGGCGGGGGGCGGGGCTGTGGAGGCGCCCCGGGAGCGCAGTGCGCGTGCGCAGAGCGGAGCCGGCGCGTGCGCAGAGCGGAGCCCGCGCTGCGGGGCCCGGGGCGCCCCGTGCCCGCACGGCATGAGGGAGCGCGAGGCGGCCGCTGGGCGCGGCGGGGCCCGCGGAGCTCTCGCCGGCCCCAGGCGGAGCCGGCAGCAGCGCCCTGGGAAACCGGGCCCAGGCCCCGGCGTGTGGAGGAGTTAGCGGCGCTCCGTGCGCCCCGTTGTGCCCAGCCTGAGCCCCCGGCTGGGCGGCCCGTGTGTGAGGCTGTGCCGTGCGGAGGCCGCTGGGCCCCGGGATCAGCCGCCCCCGCGCTGCTGGCTAGGCCTCACTGGGCAGCCAGGCACCCAGGAGGAAAGGAAACTGCTCCTTTATTTGCCGTCAGTCTGGCAAACGGGACTTCTCGGCTGCCACTGCTGCATCGGCAGTAGCAAAAGGATGGGGGGGACCGAGCTCGGGCTGTTCTAGAACATTCCCTGTGGCTTCTGCGTGCGGCTGCGGGCTTGGACGTGCTGGCTGTGTCCCGATGCCGCTGCGGCCCGGCAGAGCCCGGTGCCGCCGGTGAAGGCGGGTGCCTGAGGCCCTCGGTCCTGTGCTCGTGTCGGTGCTGCCGCGCGTGGGGCTGAGGCTGCTCCCGAGGGAAGGGGCTGCGCGGGAGCGACCGGAGCGGAGGCGTGGGGAGCCCCGGGACCCACCACACCAAGGCACCGCCGCCCCATGGCCCTGCACAGGGTTTGGGGCTGCTTCTGGAGGCGCCTCCCCGCATGGTGCAGCTCCCCCGGCCCTCTGCGAGTGGGAAGGAGTCGACCAGGGAGTGGGGGAAAAGCAAGGACGAGCCTTAATGTGTGTCATCCTAATGGCACTCCAGAAATGCGCGCTGAAATTGCGATTTCCTTTTTGGGAGCTAAACACGCTGTGCCTTGCATGGGTTTGGAAGAGTCTCGCCTCTTCCCCAGCCCCCTTAATGCTGCTGGAAGATGATCTGGCTGCCTTCGAGCAAGGGGGTTTTTCCTGTTGGATTTCAGGCTCCGATCGCCTTTCGCCTGCTCAGCAGTTTAAAACACACTTGGGAGAATTGCTCATAAACGTATGGCTTGGCACACACAGGCTTTGGGCGGACAGTCCGTTAATGCTCTAAAAGCAAGTCTTTCTTTTCCTCTTTTTTAATCATGTATAATGCAGAATAGCTTGGAGAATGCCTTTTTGTTTGAGCATATAAATCAAGTCATTTGAGTTGTTAGTTACAGCTTCACAGTTAATATAAAAACTATGCTATTAATACTTAAATATACTAGTAAGATGCATCTATTTTTTTCTATTAGTAATTGCAACATATGTGTAGCTTCTTAGTTAATAAACCTGTTTCAGTAAGTAAGCCAATTCTGTGACCTTCCAGGTTTGGATTCACGTTGGTGTTCAGTTTTGGGTCATTTATGTTAATCTACTTTGTATTAGTTTACAGAAACACCCATCACACTTAGGTGCACAGAGTGCCCATGACAGATCTGGTGGAGGCTTCTCCATTGCTATGAGGGTAGTGAGCAGCCAGATAACCTAACGACAGCTCCCGAAAGGAAGGATATAAAGTTATTTTGATTCCAGTGTGTGTGAAAGAACATCTGAACTCTATAGCAGTAACTACAGCTACTGCAAGATGCCTAACTTGGTTTGCTTTCTTTGGGTTGCTACTCATTTAGACTTGTGCAGTGCTATTAAGATGGTGAAAAATAATGAAATCGTTCTAATTATACCATGTCATAATGGTTTGGACTGAAAATTTTAGAAATTCTAGAGATTTCCAAGAAAGATGTCGTGGGCGATGCATTATTTTGCCCCTTTCTATTCCCATGCTTCCGTCCTCTGGACTGGGGGTGCGATTTAGAAGGAAGGCCCCGCGTGCCGAGGGTGTGTGTTGCTCTCTTGGTGGCGGGCCAGCATGTCCTGGGCTCGTAGGCCTCGGTGAGATGTCAGGCTTGGTGCTCGTCAGCGCGGAGCTGCCGTGGGCGCCGGGCGGGTGCCGCACGGGGCGCTCCCGGAGCAAGCGGGAATTTCCGATGCACGTCCCGTTGCGGCAGCCGGAGCCACGGGAGGCGATGGAGTGCCGGGAAGTCACCTGCAGGGAAGGAGAGGAAACGGAGCGAGGAGAAGGTGCCAAGAAGGGAGCTCAGTGAAGGTCTGTGCGGAGAGGCGCCAAGGGAGGTCTGCACGAAGGGAAGGTGTGTGGCCAGCTCCAGGGCTGTGACGTTAACGAAGAACAGAGGAGCCAAGAGCAGTCGTGTGCCCGAAAGCCGAGGAAGCAGCAGTTGGGTGGGTGGAGAGCAGATTTGTTTTATTACATTAGTTTAAACAGTAGCAAAACAGAAAGGAGCCCGCATGGTGGGTTTTCTTGTCTGGGTAGTAACAGTTTGGTCGCTTAATGAATCTGAGGGGTTTTTGGCTTTCAGCAGGTGCTCAGTTTAAAGTGTAAAATTATTGTCACTCACGCTGGTGACGCGGATGCTGAACAAAGGCTGCGGTGAACATGCGGTGCGGGGCTCTGCTCCGATGCACGCAGAGCAGCGCCGGACTTGGCGCCCAGCGGGGACACACGGGCACACCTGGGGACACGCAGGGGCAGCAACGTGGGAGCCGCCCCACGGGCTGCTGCGCGCCCCACGGCGCGCGGGGAGCCTCTGTGGGGCTGGCTCAAGAGCTGCCGGCAGCGGCTTCCAGAGCGCCCCGAGCAAACGGCAGCGGGGAGAGTTCCCAGCTCCCGGGTCTGCAGCTGGGTGGACGGTGCTTTAATCCTATAGCAAGTGCCTTAAAGCAGAACTTATTGCCATGTGAAGTTATAGCAGCAGATGGGAAAGTAAGTCCAGTTTAATTAAATCAGTATAAATATTTAAATGGAGCTGTTGTAGTTTAACCAGTTCAGGGCTTGGCACAGTCTTGAAAAGCTGTTTGAGATTCCTCCTCTGAAATATGTGTCTACCTCCAAATTTATTTGCAATATTTTACTATACGGTATTTGATAGTAACAATATGATCAAAATCTTACTATGAAGATAGATCTTACCATCAACATAAGAAATTTCAAATGGAAAAATAAGATCAAGAGGGCCAAGAGTGTGAGTCTTGCTTGCAAAGGAGAGTTAGTGGTTACAGAGGGGCAGGTGGGAGGCAGTGAACGAAGATATATTTTCTGTAATGCAGCTCAAGGAGTGGGGTCCAAAATGATCTGGGCTAGTTGCTGTAGCCCGGGCATGTTGCACAGCCAGGCGTTTGCCACCAATGAAAACAGCCTGTCCCCTTCCTCCCTGCATTCTCCCTTCCTGAACTTATACATGTTAATCAGATCCCCTCTCAGCCTTCTCTTCTCCAGGGAAAACAGGCCCAGCTCACTGAGTCTCTCCTCATATGAGAGATGTTCAATTCCCTTAATCATCTTAGTTGCTCTTCTCTGGAAGAGAAGTTTCTTCAGTGCAGATTGTTACTCATGTGGTTTGTTTGGTTTAGGTTAGATTTGTTTTCCATTCTTTTGTTTTCTTCACTTTTTCTTTTGTGTGCTAGATATTGCTTAGAGGAGACAGTGCAAGGAGGGAGTATTCTGAAGTGCTGTTTTATCTGACTCCATGAAATATAACTTGAAAAGAAGAACAGGGAGTGCTCTGTTTTTGCCAGAATGCTGTAAAGCATAGCATCTTCCTTATGCATCACTGGCATTAAAGGTTCTTTAGGCAAAATTAGGTCCTCTATGAAAAATTTGCTTTATTGAGTTTGCATGTGAAAAATAAAGTTTCCAATGCAAAGGAACATCCAGATCAGTCACAGTCACTATTTCTTTGCATTATAAATGAGAAAAGAAAAGCTACAAAATATTATTTTTTTGTCACTCTGAATGTGACTCAGAATGAGAGAGAGAAGATCCACTGATTAGAAGAGATTCTTTTTGGTTAATTAAGTAGTTACTTAATGAAGGAAAACAGCACTTTAAATCTAAGTATCGAAGCCTGCAAAGAGCTTAGGATCACTGTAAGAGTTTGTATGTTGAAAGTATCCTGGGTTAAGACAACTAATCCCCAAGAGGGGTTGTCTCAGTTTTACAGATGGAGGAAGGGACTAAATGTTCAAGAAAAGTCATTGTCAGGAATATCACAACTATACAGTGCAGAAAGTATATTGGTGGACAAAACAACTTCCTGCTACATCGGGATCGCTGTTGCACATACATGGTAAAAGACATTTTTTTTCCCATGGAAAAAAATGGCAGGGAAGACAATTTTGTTTCAGCATTTTTTTTCCTTAAATTTTCATGTCCAAATTCTCAACCATAAGAGTTTGGACATGCAAAAATTAAAACTTTCCAGATGAAAATAACACTTGTGTTTTTTAGCCAAATATCCCACCAGCTTAGATAATTGATGGTTATTATTAAAAAGTTTTGAAATTTAGCTTTTTGGGGGAAGAAATGGCTTAATGAAAACATCTTGCTCAGCAAATATATTTTTCTGAGGAAAACCAAAATAGCATCAAACCAGGTCTTTGTACTCGATACAGAATTGAAAGCAGACATTTCCCATAGGAACATCCATGTCATCATATTTTCTGTTTTCTGTGGGTTTTTTCTACACAAAAGTAGGAATGAGGAGGATGTTTTATGAGTGTTTTCCTGTTTGTTTTCTTGTTACTACACTGATGCATGGGCAGGTATTGAACCAGGTTGTAGTGAGCACAGCAGGAGGGGAGCCAAAGAAGAAAGGCAAAGGGGAAGGAGAGACTAAAATAAAAACCCTAGTCTTGAGCCACAATCTGCATGAAAACACAGGACATGCCTGAAGGCCTATTTATACATTGGCTGGCAAGGTCCTCTGTTGTTTGGGTTTGGATACCAGTCTTGGGGCTGGGAGAGTGCAAACGCACATTTTGGGCTTCTAGTATCCTATTCTGCCCCAATTCCTGCCCATGTCCAGCTGCCTTCACGGAGCCCAGAGTGCTGGACCTGAGAGGACAAGTACAGGAAAGCTGGCCTCAAATCTGCCAACATCCCAGGATATTCTCTGCAGCTTGTGGCTGAAGATCTGTGACGTGAACATTTTGTAAACATTTCTGTCAGTTTCATGCGGAAGAGTTTCATTCCAGGATGAACACCACGGAGATTTACTGTGGAAAAGGACCTGAGCATAACATGCAACTTCAGTGCACCTGGGACCACATAAGCAACCTCCCAGGGCCTGAGGGCTACATCTTGCCTTACAGAAATGCACCTGACTGCTGGGTCAGGACAGATCCCCCCTGCTTCCATGACAAGGAATTAATCAGCTGCAAAGGAAAACATTGACCCTTGTTTGTATTTTGTTTTGTTCATAGGCGGCATTTTTTCTTAAGAATTAATTTTCATTTCCTTGCTGCCTTCATCTGAGAATAGCAATCCTTATAATTGCTGGTCCCCTTTGCGACACCAGCCACTTCCCATGTGTTGGTTCCCATCTCCAGTTCAGGGAAACTCCGCAGCTAAAGGGAAACTGCTCTAAAGCAACAATACCAGCCTTAAAATTAAAACACTCTTACTTCTCAATGGAGCAGGCTTTAAAGGGATCAAGAACACCAACTCATCTTGCACAAAATTCTGGGATAGGGAGTTGAGATGGTTTCCAAATTAGAGCAAATGTTTTATCTTCAAAATCATTCATGGATTAAACGATGGTCCCCAAGCTGCTTTGGAATTTGTTTCATTTGGATAAAGTCTCCTCATTTCATCTGTGCTTTCCTTTTATGTTAAATATGATGTGTTAGCTGGTATATTAAATACGAAGCATGCTAAAGGTATTTTAATATAGAAAGAAGATGAAATAAAAACACGATAAAGTCAAAACAATTTTTATCTTATATCAAAACAAAATGTTTTAATATTATTAAAATAAATCCAGAAAGTAAAAATGAAATGTTTTGACTTTTTCTTGTTAAAAATATTTGTCAGAACTGACACATTCTCGCAAAACATTTGGATTTTGACAAACAGAATTCTTTTTACAGAAGAATTGTTTCAGCAAGCTCTAATTAAAAACTGGCTAACTCACAGATCTCAAAAAAAATAGTTGTCAGTAGTGAATTATGACTGCGTGTCAGATATATGGTGGAAGGGATCGGTTCATAGCCCAGTGCTATTCAATATTGCCATCTGTGATCCTGAAGTGCATGTAAAAGCACTTCTGACAAATTTCAAGGTAATCAGGAGTTTGGCAGAGTGTCCAAGACCATCATAGCATGGTCAGAATCACCTAGAGAAACCAAAGATTCAGAAGTTAAGACCCTGTTACCAAAGTGGGACCTCTGCCTTGGCACGAAAGAACTCTGAAGTGGATTTACTTTTATATACAATTTATAAACAAAATTATTTATTATTTATTTTTTATAAGCAATAAGTAACTAACCACTAAGTGAATGCCAGGGAGAAGCTGGTAGGATACCAAGGAGGCGCAACAGAGGAATATGGGGCCCAATATATCTAGGCACAGAAAAGTGCCATGAGAAAGACGCTTGGTTTATTAGCCAAGTCTTAACAGCTTAGTTTTACTTGTTGAAAAGAAGACTGAAAGAGTGCTGGGAAAAATGGTTGAAAAAAGGGATATTTTTTCTTTTTTTTTTTAAGCCGAGAGAGTTAGAACGAGGAATTGAAGGCAGACAAATTCAGAGGGGAAAAAAAGATTAATTCTTCTTATGGGCAGCTTGACTGCCCATAGACCCATAGAAATATGGGGTCTGTTAAAGAGGGGAACTCTCCTTTCCCTGTGTCTCTTCAAGCTAAGGCTGGCTGCCCTCCTGAAGTCACCGGTCAGTCCATTCAGTCTACCAGTAGCAGAAAAAAAAATGTATATGGTAGGAATTTTGGAAAAAGAAACAGAGTGAGCCATCTGTTAATACTTACCGCACTAAAAATCAGTGTAAATCTACTTTTTAGGCTTTTGTGCATAATAGCTAATGTGAAGATGTCTTAGAAACTGTCAGTGATGCTTAAATTATGTCAAAAATCATGAATTTGTTATCAGTATCGACAATGTGGATGTTTGGAGTTAAGAGACTGTCCTGGAAATCACATTACAAAAACGTTTCCAATTCCCAGTTTTGGTACTAACTGTAACAGAGCCGAGTTCTTAACCATTATGGGGAGGAAGAAGAGATGCCCATTCTAGACTTAATGCCCTGATGCTAAAGAAGATCATCAAGATGCAACTTAGACACCTGCTTTCCTGCCTGATTCAAAAGAACGGATTTCACTTTCACATTTCACAATGCCTCTCCCATTGCCCCAGGTTTCAGGAAAATTTCAGCAAACAGAGCACATTTGTAGAAAATTTCAGTCTCAGTGAGCACCATTTTCCTGAAGATGAAAAAAAAAAGATGGGTCTTAAAAGAAATCTGAGTTTAATTCCTGCTTTTGCAACAAAAGTCATCATGTGAAGCTTGGTTTGTAATTTATATTTCTGTGTTGTTCCTGCTTACCTGTAAAATGACAGGTATGAATACGACCTTCATATGAATGTCATGACAAATGAATGTGACCTTCTTTTAATTTTACTGCAAGGTCCTTGGGTGGAAGACTGTCTCTTTTTCTGTGTGTCTGTCTCTATATACATGTATATAT
This sequence comes from Rhynchotus rufescens, assembly GCA_032273925.1. Classification (NCBI taxonomy): domain Eukaryota; kingdom Metazoa; phylum Chordata; class Aves; order Tinamiformes; family Tinamidae; genus Rhynchotus; species Rhynchotus rufescens. Next base: position 7,819 of record JAVCKT010033618.1, read on the forward strand.
ACACACACAAAGTAAAAAGCAAAATGGCTTGGGTGTCTAAGCTTATTTGTAGAATAGATAATGCTTGTTCTTCTGCTGCTGTATTTAAAAATATAATCAACAATTAGAACAGAAACTGCTACTAAGAGATATTATCTGCCATCCATGACTTGAATATTATATATTAAAATATTGAATTATTTGAAGAAATGGAATTATTTTATGCCATGTGCTTCTTTGCAGAACAATATGACATTAAGATAACATTTTGCAATTTCAGATCATTTCCCATGGCAAGGAAATTACATTTGCCAGCCAGCTGTTTTTTTGCTCCATTTAATGTACACATGACAGATACTGGTTAGGACTGATGTTTTTAGTAGAATCTTGTTCAGAACTAAGCCTAATAACTGATGCAATGTTAGAACAGCATGTAACAGTTTCTGGTACTTTCAGCTCACAAAACCTAAACACACCTTGCAGTTTCAGAAGTCTTTGATTGTTTACTTCCAGTATGAGGAGAGAAATGCATTTATTTAATTTAATGCTGTTATAATATGAATCATATTATAAAATATATAATGCATAATAATAGACATAGTATATATTGTTATAGTTCGGCATATAGAATAAATCAATTCTGTATAAATATATTAAATAAATATTTAATATATTTATAGGTATGTTATGTTGATGTTGTTTGCATTAATTTTGTTAAACAAAATTAATTGATGTTGTTTGCATTAATTTTGTTAAACAAAAATGTAAAAGGATTTGCTTTTTTAATTGTGATAATAGTGTTGATTTTGTCTGTAAGTCATTATTCACTGTTGGTGTCTCTGACCAGGGGTATCCAAATCTAGAATCTAGACAATCTAAATAAACAAAGATGGCAGAAAAAGAGAAATGGAGAAAATGGAGATTGTTCTCAAACCGATTAGTTAACAGGTTAGAGGCACTGCAAGAAATAATATTAAGTCACTTGCTCGGAGAGATATACATGTCTGCTAGTGAATCCAGCTGATATATATATATATATATATATATATATATATATATTTATCAGTTCACAGCACAAAGGAAGACTTGACTCAGCAGCAGTATCCCATTTTGTCCGGCAGAGAGGCACAACACAGTAACAATACTATTACTCAGTGGCAAAGTTTGAAATACTGCTTATTTTTGGCACTCATGGTGATTCTCAAATTGCAATATCCTAACACAAGCCTGTACTTTTCAAGCGAGGCAGCCATAATTCAAGCTCCTGAATGAATGACCGGATTTACAAAAACTTGGCACAAAAATGTAATTTCAGTAGCCCTGATGTCACCAATTCATTGAAGCAATCTATATATTATTTCTTGTAATTTGAATTACTCAGCCATCTCCCCCATCATTCTTCTCTAATATCCCTCGCTGCAGACCAGGTTAGACAAAGTAAGGAGAAATATTTACAGCTCCACCAGGGCAAACATGTGCGCAGCTCAATAGGTATTAATCAGCACCTTATTAAAATCACAGTGTCTGATTCACAGTCTAAGTCAACTGAGCAGCTTTGCTCTCTTAGGCCTAGAGAATGGTCCAGATTGATCCTGCAATGCCATTCCGTGCCACAGGTGAGACCAACTAAACACTAATAAAAACCTTTGTATCCCAGATATTCTTGTTTGGAAGTGGACCCCAAAGTAACATTTTTGCATTGCTATATGTCCCCCAAAATTTTCAGTAATCAGCTAGGACAGGTAAAAGCTGGGTAGACATCCTCATATGCATGTCAGGACAACGTATCACCCTAGGGTTCTACTAGGTAGATATTCTACTAGAAAATACTTTTTTTTTTTACCATGTTTTTCCTTTCATTTTTTTGATCTAAAGAATCCTAAGGAGTTGATATGTAGCTTCCCTACATCTAATGAATAAAAAGATGATAAATAAATGTTGCAAAACACAAAGCTCAGATCTTGCAAGACTTGTGGTAGGGACACCATGGAAGACCTATGGTTTTGGGACACCAACCTGAGAACGGATGGGTTTCCAAGAAGATATTTGAACATAAAGGTATCCAAGGACCACTATTGCATTTAAAGATACATGCCAGAGAAACAATAAAATAAGTCAAATTAAAAAGGCATCTTCTTAAACAGGTCTTCATTTTTTCACAGAATCTCCGAATAGCTTAAGTTGGAAAGGAGGCTACAGATCACCAGGTCCAAGCGCCCTGCTCAAGCAGGGTCAATTAAACCAGGTTGTCCATCACTAGGTCCAGGCAGGGTTTGAGTACCTCCAAGAGTGGAGACACTATTTTCCCTTCTTTCTTCACAGAGGCATTTTCTCTTCTTTCTTCACAGCAGCACACTCCTCTTTATGATCCCCTCCAAATGAACATCACCTGTTTTACATTTCCTTCTATCCATCAGTAACTTAGACAACTCATTTGCTGTAACCACAACCAGCTATGCTTGCAGCTAAGAATAGGAGAAAATATTTTCTTGGCTAGTGCATAAGATGCAAAGATGACCATTTCCTCTCTGGACAGTACTGTTATTAGCTGCATTACTATAGATTTCAACCTGCTTCTAAAATCTTGGTGCAAATCAATATCTGCAGCAAGAGTCTGCTCTGTTTAAGCTCGAGCTACGAGGAGTTGCGCTACCGCTAGCATTCATGACAGCAGAAAGCTTTTGTTTCTCAAAAAGCCCCAATATAGTCTGACATCCATGTGACAACTTTATTCACCTGCCTGCAGAAGCTAGTCAGCTTTACTTGACTACAGCAGGGGTACAACCAGGCTGCAGGATGTTCTGGTGCAGACAACCAAACCAAAACAACTCCGACTTGTTACCCAAATTGCTAAATTGCTCGCTGAGCTTTTAGGAAGATCCAGGACCCAAAAGAGCAAGGATTTGACCAAGAACATCACAGCAACTAACGCCAATTCATCATTTTTCCTAGCCTGAAAAGCAAGTTTAGCCTGAGAAACTTGGGGAAGTTTTGTGACGTGAGCCAGCAAAAGCCCGGTGATTGCACCTTAGCAGGCAGGAGCAGCACGGAGGGTTAGAGCACTGCTGCTAAGCTCTGCGGGAGAGACCCTTCGCATTTCACACATTTTGGGAACGTTGTTATGACAGCCCAGAGAGGAGCTGGATAGCAGCTGCTCCCAAGCTGATGCTTCAGACCAACTTTCAGAGAGCAGCTGAAGTACTCAAAAGGTCAAAGAAACCAGGTTTTCCCCCCGCCACAGTCTTCTTTCTTGTTGCTATTTTACTGATGAAATCTGGGGAAAATATAGTGCTGTTTTCCTAGTGCAACACAATTGGCAAACACCCACTTCAGAGAAGTGTAGGTTGCAGCACGCATGACTAACGATTAATGATGCTCATTAAAAAATGAAGTTCTGATGAAATTCATTAATGCTTGGCTTGAGTCTTGCTAACAGTTACGCAACATTAAGAGCAAGGCAATTACAGATCTTGGCTGCGACTCACTGAGAGATAAAAGAATACCCTTTTTCCTGTTTAACTCAATGTATGACATGCTCTACTACAAAAATAAGCCGTCTTGAAACACTTCTCGAGCAATGAGACGCAGCCTGCAGCTCCATTGCCACCTGTGGGTAAGTGGTGGAGTTTGCCATCCTTTTTGTGCTTCACAGGACCCAGAGAAATGAAGATATGCACAGAAAGGAACCGCAACGAAGCACGAGCTGCGCTTCAGGCTTGCCGTTAGTCATCAGATCATCCAAAGCAGAGAACACCTTTGACTTCTTAGGCTGCTGCTAGCTGCGTTGCTCTCTTCACATTCCTGAAAAAAAAAAAAAGGAAGGAAAAAGGAAAAACTCCACAGCCTGAGAAGCACCTTTATTCTACCTTTATTCTATATAGTTACGTGTCAATGAACATAGATTGCAATTCACTCACACACTACGGGACTCTGTAGTGCTAATGGGAATAAAGTCGTCTATTCCAGCTAGTCCTGCATAATTCTAGATGCAACCTGTATAAAGAGAATAAAAATGTTGTTCAGGGTAAAAGTGGTGATTTCATTTCACACTTTCTTTTTTTAATATGATGACAGCACACTTCATATAATCGATGCTTAAATTGAATAGGTATTGAAGTCCACTACACATCATTGTTTTACTTATTACACATCTGCAGTTTGCTCTGTATCTCGAGGAAAATACCGTCTTCAAAACCTTCCTGAAGTGGCCTACAAATATTTCTTTATTACATCCTGCTGACAACTTTTAGTTCAGCAAAAGCTTGCGCTGCCTTTTCCGCAAAGGTGAGGCCTGAGCTGTGAATGAAACCATTTTACCCGGGAAAAAGATCCCATGTTACGATGGGCTGGTCCCTCGGCACAAGAGGGCTCCTGTTCCCGGCGAGCAGAGCCCAGCGACAGCTCGGCACGGAGCGGGAGCTCTGAGGGTTTCTGAGGAGGAAGGCACGAGCAGCGGCTCTTCTCGCTTCTCATGGCCCATTCGTAGCCACAAGGAAACCTTTAACTCTGGCCGTACTTGTGTATTTTCTATTGAGTAGAAAAACAAACCGTGGACGTTTTGTCACAGAAATAGCGCTCAGGCAGCAGAAAAAGCCCCACAGAAACAGCCAGCCCTGTGCCTAGGTCACTGCGAGGCCCATTAGAGACCCTCGCACACACAAGTTGAGTGTATGGCAGTACTGCTGGTCTTGACACTTACAGAAAACAACCAGCAAGCTGAAATCGAGAGGGAACTATTATAAACAAGCACCTACTCAAGCAAAGACGGATGTCTCCAATCTCCAAGGCCAGGTCCTGCTTTTCTTAACCCCAAGATTAGTCTCTACATGCAAAATGTGCATAATGTTTTACTTTGCTTGTTTTATCCATCCCTTACTGGATATACACATAAACTCTTGTACTTTTTAAACCAAGTCCATCAGGAACATGGCTAACAGAAGTCTGCATTTAGTGCATGCAGGAAAGTCCCATTTCCAGTGACAAGCGTGGCAGGAAGGCAGCCTTTGACACAAGTTTTCCTCAGTATATTTACTGTGAGCAGTTGCATCTGGGTAACTCCCAAGTAAAATCCAGATCTTGGTGAAGTCATTCTCCTTAAGGTGCATAAATGAGATATAGAAACCAGAATTTTACTGACTCACATTTTTAACACCTCAGTTAATCCCAAAAGCAAATTTCCAGCACTGAGCCATCAGCACTGAATGCAGAACCTTCCTTCAGTGCAGTGCAGCAGCCTGTAAAAAGGGACTTGCATTTAACACAGCACTTCACACTAGCCCAAACGTTTCATATATTTTTCCTCAATTTGTTAAAAGCAGTAAATCCTACCAAGAGATGTATTTCAAATAGTCCCTGCCCCTCAGCCTCGAGGTTT
>JAVCKT010033619.1:0-29587 GCA_032273925.1 Rhynchotus rufescens
GAATAACATTGTGTTACAAACCAGGAGATACAAATTCATGGACAAATTGAGGATACTATAGAAGGGCCTTCTGCCACGTGAGGTGCAGCTGGGGAATTCTGAGCAGGGAGCACGCAGGGACCACACACACGAGAACAAGAAGCTCCTTCTCTCCACAGCTTCTTTACTAACTGAAGTAAATAGCACCTGAGTGAGTCCATGAGCTCCTCAGAGGCCCCATGACCACCTGGGGTTCCTCAAAATAGTCACATTTCACAAGTGAGCTGAATTTCAGAAGCCATACAAATAGGCAATTCAGTGAATAGGCATTGTAGCATGGGGAGCACACTTTGCTATCAGCTTTATACATGTGAATGGGGAATCTGAGTTAAAGAAAGAAAGATATGACTTGTTAAATCTATCCCATGTCCATCCAATCCATTCCATCTGCTCTTTTCCTCATCAATCAAGCAGTGGAGAAAGAATTCTTCCAGCTTATGCACAGCTCAAAGAAATAATACTTAAAAATTTAAGTGACTGCAAGGCAGAAATCTGCAGAGAATTTCCAAGCCATGGAAGTCATATTGCTAATTCCTGACTGAAAATTCCTAGTGAATGGTCAAAGATTGATGAGTATGTTTGCATAAAACCAAGAGGCCTTTGGTTTTCTATCATGCATAAAAACCTAAACATGTTTGGCATTTAGGTTTCTGCAGTGCTTTTTCATCTTCACTTTAATTTCATTTGGCAATTTCACTGCTGTCACCTTTATTAACATTAGCTGTGGTTCTTCCTTTAGAGCATTCATTTCTATTCATCTTGTAATGTCACTTGAAAAATTATGTCGCTTTTCCAAGAGGCGTGTGACTCCATATCTGTTCTTCACTTTTCGCTTAATACTTCAAATATAAATTCACATCAGCCACTTCTGCTGTTTTTTTTTGGTATTTTAATGTGTTTTTAATTGCTTGTTGTCTGTAATTGTTGTTTTTGTGATGTATGTAGTAACCTTCTCTCTACAGACCTTGAGGGATACAAAATGAAGTGCTACAAATATATTTATTTTACAAATGTTCTCACAATTCCATAAGCAAAATAACGAATGATACTTTCAAAAGCAGTAAACTGCAATTCTGCTTGAACTATGACATCTTTTGAGAATACTATATATTCTCCTTGTTTCATTCTAGTTAGATTACTTGCTTATATGAAACTTCAAAAAATAAAACTCTCTTTTCATGTAACTACTAGATATTTGGTAAACACATTGATTTTTGTGTTTAGATCATGCAAGTACATAGTATTCATCTGTAGATACAGGAATATCAGCAAAAGTAACATGCAGGAATACAATGCCATTTTAAAATTCCCAATAAACCCAATTCCCAATAAGTTGTATGTGTGTCAGTTTAAAGGAAGTAGCATGAAAAAAAACCTAATCGTTGTGCTACTGAAAATATTATCTAACAAAGTTAGCAATACATTTTATAAAATAAGAATTTTAAATATACATTTACCCAATAAAAAGTATGCATCAAAGCAGTTTCTTTAGTTCAAAACTGTGATGATTATTTAAATATTGTATTTTTAAAAAATAAAGTATTCCTGCAGTGCTTTGATAGAAAACGAATTACCATGTAAAAGCTTTAGTTTTTGGCCTTGGCCTTTAGTTTTGGCCATTGGTGCAATGCATGTAACTCTATCTTTACATTTTGGTGGCAATGATTATTATGTTAGTTAGACAGAGGACAGACTCTTACAGGATCAAACATGAAGTATATTTTTGAGGCACTTATTAAATAAAAGTGTGTGAGCCTGAGTCAGGAAATAAAGTGGTTCATGGATCACCTCCTGCAAATACTATAAAGACTACAAGACAATCTGGCTTTTTAAAACAGTGAAAGTATTAGGACAAAGACAAATCAACCATGACAGTCCAGTGTCCTACAGGAAAACCTTCACACCTAATTTTTCATGTGAAACAGCTGTTTCATAAGATTAGTATTTCAAGAAGTCTATAGACTGAAGAAGTTTTATATCTGTACAAATTTAAGCACGACCCCTTAAATCCAGAATCACAATTCTAAGAATCTAAAATAAAAGCAATATTTTGGGGCTAGACAAGCTTTTCAGTTTCAAAAAAAAAAAAAAAAAATCAAGTGAGAAAAGAACTGTTATAATTCCAAGAAAAAAAAGTCATTTAGATTGCACAGTACAGGACAGTACTATCAAATGGATATACTGAAGGGAAGAATATGATTTCTGATTATAGATCTCTCCTTACCCAGTGAAAGTCAGCTGCATCCTTATGAGTCTGTGATGGTAACAGCCTCTTTACCAGAGTTGTGAGTTCTGATATCATTACATTGATTTATGTGTTGTGACAACACATGAGAAGGTAAGTTCTTTTTGACTGAATGTGTGCACATATGTACTGCATGTAAGATACTACATTATTTTTCAGGCATAATTAATTAAAATTAGTCTTACTTAAATCTTATATGAAAGCAGTTTAATTGCTCACTTCTCAACACAAATAAAAAAAAAAATGCAGCGATACTTTTTGTCTCTATAACTCAATGCTACACAGTACTCTAAGAGGTAGATAGTCATTTTAGCTGTAATGTTGCTCTGTTGCAAGCTGTGACACAAGGAAGCTATGACTTGATCTTGGTATGCTGAAGACCAAAGAAAAGCTGGGATTGAGATCCAAAGTTTGCATTCTGTTTTCTTCCATTATCTGTACGTTACTTGTATCTCACAACTGGTATTACTTTACAGAAGAAAGATAAATAAGACTGCATAGGTTATTTTAACCTTGATATACCCGCTTAATATTTCTTATCATTTTTATAACCTTTTTTTTGTTTCCATTTAGACTCTGAAGAGTTGCTTAAGAGTTACATTTTATAATCTCAGGGCAACAAGAACTTTAATGCAACAGTAGTTCTTGATTGCATGAACGGCTAACTATAGGTACCTTCTGTCATACTCTCTCTGAATAACTGCAGTAAAATATACACCCGATGCATGCAGTAACAGAAGCTTGAAATACCTATGGTTCCAATTTAAGAGCATATTTAATGAGACAAAACCTGCACCAGCTTTAAGAAACAGGCCTTGGCCAGAAGAACCTTGCAGCCCTGCAGAAGGGCTCCATCTTCTGCAGACAAGGGAATTCCCTGCAATCCCTTTCTCTACCATGGCTTACTGCTGCCACCGTGATTTTCCTGACAAGCTGTCAGCCAAAAGCCCGTGGTGAACACAGCTCCCAAGACGGCCAGGCTGCTATGGAAAAAAAAAAGAGTATCAGTAAGACATAGCTATTACCCATCTATTTAGGGAAGTTTCAATATTCCCTGAAGGCTACGCATTCTCTCTGGATTTGGGTTTCCCATGTGCTCCCATGCTGTTTCAGAGTATTATTCCTAACCTCTGATCTTTGGGAAAGGGATTTCCATTTGTCTTCAAACAGCTTTTTAACACAAATTACACCATTTCAGCATCAACGTTTACATAGAGTGATGAAAGAACAAACTTTATACCATTTAATTTAGGATCATGTATCTCTGCTGCAGTATCAAGCCAACTAGATGTGTTCCTGCCTCATGCATTCAGAGCTTCCAGTTCCCAGCGGAGTTCCCATTTCTGGTTACATTTCTTGCAAGGAACAAGCTGTAGTAGACTACTCTTTCACAAACTCCTTTTGTCTCCTTTGGACCTGAAAAGGCAGCCAGGCAGATTCATTTAGTGACCTCAAACCCTGTTTCTCCTTATGCATGCAGACGTAGTCCTGGCACTCTCCACACTAACCTGGGGATGATTTTCTTCCCTGTGGAGGTGTAAGTGTGACACATTAGATGATATCTTCTATGCTTAAGTACTACAATTCCTTGCCTGATGAGCTGCAAACCTTCCTTCTGTTGATGCTTGTGTGTGCACATGTCAGCAGGTGCTCCATGCGCTGAGCCGTATGTACTCCACAAAAACCTGCAAACTACGTTGAAGTAGAACACAGAATATAAATATATATTTGGAATGGATTTTATGAATGATGCTTGCTAGTCTGACAAGAGCATTTTGGCCTAAGAATCAGCCTGTACTAAAAATCTCCAAAACCTAATATATACTTCAATGGACACTATAAACATACAGAATTGTTTTAAAAATATCTGCCATTTCAGTAGTTTTGAATTAAACAGGGACAGGATCTTATACATAATTTTAGTTTTGATTCTAGTACCATCATTTCCTCTAAACTAAAGTATTAATTTCCTTCAATATGCAAGTGAAATTTAGAGAACTATACAACACAATCTGCCTTGATCAACACAGGTCAGTCTGTTATAAATTTTGTTGAAAAAATTCTTTTGAAGACCTTGAAAGGCCTGAACCATGCACTGCAGGAGCCTCAGCAACCGAAACTAGACCATAAGATATTTCATAAAGAACTGAAGAACAAGAATGCCACTCCATGCATCTTAAGTAATTGTTTCTTTAATTTCTTTCATCAATCTGTATGCAATCCTCTGTCAAAATTTTCTACCTTCTTAAACATGCTTCTCTAGTACTCATTGACACAAATCCAAAGAGTTTTTTTTAGAATTATTTCATTGTTCCTACATAAAATGCATTATATATTTTTTATGTTCATATGACCAGATAGTATTTGTGCTAAATAGAAGCTGGAAATTACCATAATAGTACCTTCTATATATCACAGGCTTATGAATTAATGTGAAAATGACAACATTACTCCTGTTAGAAAAAATATTAAAAATGATAAAAAAATCATCAGAAATTAAAAAATGTGCATATTTGGGGCAGCATAATTAACTACAAAGCTATATTGTATAATTACAAAAAATTTAGAATATGATTTAGCTATTTCTTATGCTCTAATATTGCATTTCAAACACTAATTCCACAGCTATGCTCTACAGCATATTTTAACCAAAATATCTTTGCATTTGGTATCACTTTCGTTTAACAGACTGCCTTAAGTAAATAAGCATGTTTCACAGAATATTTCCACAAACTTATTTGCAAGTGAAATATTCCTTGGTGTCCCAGCAGCACACAAATACATATAACGGAATGAGTGAACAAGAAGTGAGGACACAGGAGGCAGCCCCAGTGTTTTTCCCTAGCTGCAAATGTCAATGTTATCATCAGTTGGCTCCGATGCCTGACTAGATGTGAGTGATGGGTCTGCAATCAATACAGAGCCATACACTTTGCAGAGAGGTTTGCAATTACTGACTTGGAAAGCACTCTCACAAAATCTCTATATTAAGTCAATATACTAAATGCCTCTATTTTGATCCATGTTATGTTTGCCCAAATGAAGGAATATATTTCAAGCTTCTTGAGTCAGGTTAATGAGCGTATGCAGAGATTATTATTATTATAAAAGGACTTACAAATAGAGAAAGTGAGACAGCCTACACTGAAAACAGTTTATGGAGTAATATTTATAATAGTATTACTACTACTACTACTACTACTACTACTACTAATAATAATAATAATGGAAAGTATTCTCAACAAATAAAATGCTAATATTTTTATTGTATTTTTATATTTATTTTTGTTCTGTCTAGATTAACATTACACAATTTAACCTTACCTTTGACAAGTGAGGTAAAGTTTTGTGTAAAGAATGAATCTTCAATAAACACACTCTACATACATATGTAAAGACAAATATATGCATACATACATGTAAACATATATAAAAAATTAAAACTGTTATATACACATGCACTTTATGTCGTATGGGGTAATAGTTATAACATTAGTTCCAAAAAAAATATTGAGGGTCTGTTTTCTTTTTAATGGAAAATTCCATGTTGACTGAGAATAATTCATCCACTGATGTACACTCAGATATTTTGTAGATGTTGCTAAGCACAATTTTTCTTTCTCACTTTTTTTTTTATTTTCTAATAACTGAGATGTTAAATGTTACATCTAAATTGCAATTTTAGACAAGATGCCCAAAGACAGCAACATGAAGACCATATCTCACTACTGTTAACAAACTTTTAATTAAATTAGCTCCTTTACATATCTGTGTAAATCTTTACCAATTCATCATCAAGAATAACTTTTCTGAAGTTGTTTAATGGCCACTTTCAGTAACAGGACTAGTAATAAACATAAAAAGGACTACTGCACATGCTCATTCAATACTTCCCTGTCTTCTTTTATTTCAGGACCTAAAATATATACATATACATACATACGAACACTCACATATATTTTTATACTTATATTTATGCATATACATACGGAAAGACTCCGAAGAATTAACACAGAAATAAAGTTAGGGATGGTCAAAAAACTTTAGGCTTCCTGGTGAAGAAGGTAGGAACATTTTTGTTGTATTCCCCCTTTCTAGCTGTAGTCGCGAGGACGAGCACCTCCCCTTCCATAGGGAATGGATTCAGCAAGGCATGCAGCCGTTACAGAGCCGTTACAGCGCGGGCGGGAGGCGGCGCCTCACGAGGAGCGGCCATTTCGTGGCAGGGGCAGAGCGGGGCCGGGGCCTCGCGCCGGGCCCTGTTCACCCGCTGTGAAGCTTCACCGCAGCAGCAGGAAAGAAAATCTATCTTTTCTCTGAATGGAAAAGAAAGGTTCAGCTGCGCGGCATTCCCTACTGTGCTCTAGCCCGGTCTGAAGGCCCACGTCACTGAATACTTAACTGTAAATGTAAGTTTTGAACTCAGTAGGACTAAGTGCTTTACTTATTTAAGGCCAGAGCTGCACTGCTGATTCCCTAGAGCATTTTCATGTTCCTTGGATGCTTCCCTTCCAAGGAATTGCTTTATTATTTCACCTTAGCTTCACAGCACTCTAGCTGCCCTGCAAACCAGTTGTGAAAAAGAAAATTCAACCTACCTTTTCTGGTATGTGATTCCATCTCTAAATAAAACTAATTTAGATATCTGCAATTCATATATGACCATCTCATCTCACGAATACACAGTTTGAGGGGCCACAAAGCATCAGATAACAGATAAGTAAAAAGCAAAATAGTAACAAGAATTTGATCAAAGTGCTCTGAGTGCAATGAACAGACATTTGCGTACACACGGCAGTCTCCAAACCTCTTCAAAAATTATTTTTCCTGAGTCTGTTAATCTCCTGTCCGTCCTAACACACTTTTTCTCAACAAACTAAACATGAGAAACCTGTTATGATAGACCTATTTTTCAGTTCAATCTCACACTCTTCGGCCATTTGCACATTGCTAGGTCTATATTAATTTCTATGTTTTCTGATCATTTTGGAGGAAAAGATGGACATTTATGAACATGAGGAAGCAATGCCCTTCCCCATCTTTCAATATCGCCAAGCAAGGCTACACTGGATGAAAATGAGACTTCTGTCATCACTTAATTGCTAAAATACATCAAATCTTTGCCACCTATAAAGCAAAAGTTTAATTATTCTACAGGTCATTTTCTAAAGGAAAGCAGCCAGGCATACAAAAGAGAGCCTCCCTTGTTTGCAGCTACCAAATTAAGTGCAAATTAATATCAAACTATTTGCATTTCTAACTGGTCATTTGGAAAATACTAGATAGCTAATATTTTCTGGCATACGTATTTCAATACTTCACAGAAAACTAAAAACTAGGTTTAAGAAAAGCTCTACGGAGAGTGTGTTCAGGAAGAATAAAAACAGATTAAACATCTGAAATGCCTTGCTAAATTGATTTTTCTCACTCAATCTTTAGAACTCATAACAAACACAAAATGTCATCACCAAGTCTATTCATGTTATTGAAGTTCAGAAAATTCATAGATAAACATGGGGTTTTGACAGGACAGCAACCATTGCTTCAGCAAAATTTCATATAAGGAAATTAATTTAGCTTGTTTCTAGTGAGAGTGCATATGGATCCACCAGGACACCACCAGGCCGATGTTTAAGAGCAGACAACTACATGAGTCAATCAAAGAAAGGAAATGAAAAAGAGCTCAGCAAGGCTTTGAAATGCAAACGTCTTAACTGCAGGAACTATTGTGCAATGTTCAGACCAACTAAGACCAGATGCACAAAAAGATAAAAGTATTGATGAATCAGGAATGCAATCTTCACCTGAAATTTGTGCCCTGCAGTTCTCTTCAGAATATGGTCTGTGGGTTGCAAAATAAGAAAGGTATTTCAAAAAGAAAATCTGCAGTAAGCAAAATTTAGAAAAGCTGCCTATTTCATGAATGCAAACTCAATGAAAAAAAAAATCTCTATACGTAATTAAGGGAAAGTAGGATTCTGGAATTTTAGGTTCAAAAAAACTCCAACATATCTATCCATAAAGATTTAATCGCAGCTAAAGTTTTTATAAAAGCTCACAAACACCATGTTTTTATATGCATTCCTTCCCATTTCTATTGTGTATCTGCATTAACATTAGAATTTACAGCATCATTAACAAAAATCAGGTGAGCCTGTTATATTTAAGCAAGGAATCATTAATTTCTTCTCTACTCAAAGCTCTCCTCAACAAAGCTAAAATCTAAAAACATGTCTCTAATAAAACAATTTTATATTTCAAATGAAAAATGTTAGTATATTTACAATAAAATTAAAAGGTCAAATGACAATTTTACAACTATGTTTTTAAAAACAGACAAACAATGAGGTATTTCTTGCATTTGACGTCATACCTGTGACTTACTACTTGTCTGAAGTGACTGAGGAAAAAAGATCAGCAGCTGGTTTATATTCCCGTCTAACATGTTCTGTTGTTATGTGCACGGCATTTAGAAAAGCAAAATCCAATAGATCTGGCTAAGATAAGGTGTCAAAATTCGCTGAGAACATCTGCTGTCCCGTACCATTCCTGTGAACGCACGTAATCTTACTGAATGTAAGATTGTTACTGAAAATCAAAGAACATTTTTTTTGGTCTTGACTATTACTGTATGTTGAGTCAACGGTCCAGAAACAATATATAATTATGCAGCTCAGCAATAAGTTGTAAAAAGAGCTGAATTTTAAATAGAATAGCATGCAAAACACATATGAGTTGGACAGTAATCCACTTCCGTTGTGGTCACAATATGTAATGGTATTTACCATGAAGCTAGAGATAAAATTACTGTAAAGAAAAGCTAAAAAAAAACCACTAAAACTGAAAGAAAAAAAAAAAAGCTGCCAAAACAAAGGATAAAATGACAAAATACCCAGCACACATTAATCATCCAAATTCTATTCAATGGAACCATGTGTATCTCAGTTCTTCCCCAAATAAGAAAAGAGAATCATAATAAATTTTGTTTAAATGCTCAGGCACATCTGAGAATGAGCCCTGTAGAATTTGTATCCAGTTCTATAAAGTACATAGTGTCATACATCAACCACATAGACTTTTAATTGTATTAGCACTGTACAAAACACGATTTTTGTGGTCAGAGAAAGCAAATAGGTAAAAATACTTAATCATATGTCAACAGAAGGTAATTTATTGAACTACTTACAATGTAAAATAATCAAGAGAAATTAGGAATGTGAGATATGACATCATGAGACTGTTAATAAGCGATATAATGGATTTAAGCAAGATATCAGTCTCTTGATAATAAACTTTGACATCCTGATAAAAACTAATGATTCATATTTCAATTCAAAACTAATGCATCTGATAAAGCAATCTCATGTCTTTATATAGTAGAATCTATATGAGGATGGTAACAAGCATCCTAATACATTTAATGCATTTGAAATTTCATTATCTAAGAGACTATAATAGCTCATATACAATCATGGAATTAAAATTTCATTTTAATTCTGCTCGCAAGTATAACATTGCTTGACACAGGACACCTGAACACAATTTTCTGTTTCTTACATCCTATAAATATTCATATTTCTATTTTTTGTATCCTTTTGGAAGCTCTAAAATGTATCATGATCATATTTTGGAAAAAACTGTTCCAACCACAACAAGCATCTGGGCTCAGCACAAACAGAGAAATCCAGTATTCTTGCTCAAAAACTTTTAAATGTAATTTTAGAAAAGAACTATTCTGAAAATAAAGTATTTTAAGATCTCTAATACGTTTTGGTAACACAAAATACGTTTTTTAAAGCAAACTATGTAGAAAAAATGTGCAGAACAATATGTTTCGTCTTAATTTTGAGCCTAAATCTTGTGACTTGTATAAATAATAAAATGTGACTTGTATAAACAATAAAATCACATACACAGTACAACTGTCTACATTACTTTGAGCTCCATAATCACGTCTAGCTAAATACTGTTAGATATTCTTTTCCGTAAGAATGAACGAAATATCATCATTCTACGCAAAAAAAAAAAAAAAAAGACTGTCAGAAAGCTCTTTTCCTGCATCATTTTTAACTTCCAGTAGCAGAACAATGCCAGTTACGTACTTCTTAGATTGCTGTTTTTAGAGTAGTCTTTTCATGTTGACATTAATTCTTTCATAATTCTACCAATCATTCCATGACACAGCTAAGAGTATGCTGGTACATACATCATTAACACATAAATCTCACATGCATTTTGGTTTGATCCTCCATGGACAGGATGTCTATACAGCTATAACAGTGAACACAGCAGCTTTTTCTGGACCTGGTTCTATTTCCTAATACACAATGAAAGCAAATAATTGAGAATAACGTCACAATTTTCTCTTGCAGTAGTGGTAGAACTCACCTCTTTACAAGCTCCAACCATTAACGGATATTTAATTATCATACTCCAGTAAGTCAAAAATATTTTTATACTTCCATATGTGCTCTTTTACAGCTGACAGGAACATTTAATGTATTTACCCAATAGTTAGCAAGAAGCCCTGTGGGAATAACAGGTTCTTCAATTTACTACACTTAATTGTTAGCCTTCCGATTTTCATCGCTTAAAATAAAGTGTAAAATAAGCTGTAAAATAAGTTTCAATTCAGGTCTGAATTGAAACTAAGTTCATTGCTTTTAATTACACACGTAGTATCTGAGTTTAAAACTATTTCTTTCTTCCCTTCATTGTGCTTTTCCATCTGCTCCCAGGGCACTTGTGCTCTTGTGTCTGAAAGCTCTGTTGATAGGGAAGGTGATTCAGCCAAAAAATAATTATTATTTGTATAAGGTTAATTTTCAGCCTGATCAGATCATTGACCACATGGCCCCACGGACACAAGCTGCCAGCACACAAAGCAGCACAGAACTGTGCACCAGGGAGCTCATGGCGGGAACAAGATCAGCCCTTTCAGCAGTTTCCATCTGTGCCACTGCACTTAGAGAGAGCCAGGTCGGGTGCCTCAAAGCTTTTACATGCAGTCAAAATTCCATACAGTGGGAGAAGCAAGGCAGAGAGCAGCGAGGGAAGAAGAGCCAGAGAGCTGAAAGTGAGGACAGATCTGGAGAAACCTGCACAGATGGTGGCTCAAGCAGGACACACGGCCTGAGGATGCCAGTGGTGGAGGAGAGAGGAAGAAGGGGAAGTGGAGAAAGGCTTTTGGGCAGGGCAGGGCTTGCTCAAGCTGAAACGCTGGGAATGCTTTAATGAGAGTAGAATTAGAACCAGAAATTGCTAGAGGAGGCTGTGGGAAGTCCTCAGGGACACATAACCTATTCCCACACATAACCTATTTCCCCCCCCTCATACCTAGTCTCCTTCCTCCAGCACTCACAAACCCAGACTGCATTTCAGCTCCTCAGCTGCCGGCCTTCCTCGCTCAGTAAGCCTGTCTGCCCGGCCTGCTCCTGCTTCGGGCGAGCCCTGGGACAGCAGCTTGGAGGGGATGACCCAGCGGGAAGCACCATCTCCTCCTGCCCCAAGAGGTGGGCAGCAAACAGGAACTGCTTCTCCCAGAGCAAGCAGAGAGCGCTGCAAAGGCAGCACTAGGCCTTGGACTAGCCAGCTCTTTCTCCTCTCAATGGATATATATTCTTTTTCTCTGTGATCAACAGTAGTTCATTTAGTTTTTTACTCTTTCCCATTTTGCATGACTCTTATGTATAGAGCCTATGTATGATACACATAAAACTCTATAAAGTAAGTCTTATTCCAACACATTCAAAGAAGCTGTAAAGTTTTCATTCAAAGTAACTATTATTTCAATTCAGGAACAGAGCAGATGTTTTATCTTCTTTTTTTGTTCTTAAAAGTTTGTAACTTATTACTTCAAACAGCAGGTATTACAGTAGAATCTCACTCTCATTCATTAACTCTTCTCCAAAGTTTGCAATAAAATATACACTTGATCTGTATTCTGAACCACAGGAAAGACCTACATGTGAAACGGATTTGCAATAAAATTTAGGAGGTTGCTGTGAGGTATCTATATGACTTGCAATGATTTTAAGGTTATCTAATGATAAACATAGTAATTTGTGATAAATAATAAGATTTATTATTACAACATTTTTGGTTAATAAAGCTGCCAGAAGGGTTAAGGGATATATTAAATAAATAATGAGGAATACATTAACTTCATAAAATTATAAATTAATTAATATAGTATTAACTGTAAAGTAATAAAGACCAGGTGAGATTCCATTTACTACAACTTTTTGATCATTAGTTGCCAGTCTCTGCCATTACTGCCCTCCACATTCGTAAATTTTCCACAACTGCTAGGAAGGGATCCTCATTTAACTTGTAACAAGCGACACATTTCAATCTATGATGTCATTTTCACACTACAATAAGATAGGGGTGGTTTCATGGGATGTATCAAATAGGGTTTGGTTGTGTTTCACCTCCAAAACTTTCCAAGAGACTGGCCCAACTACTCAGTTACTGGTTTGGAGACTATTGTTATTTCAAAGTGTGTCTTCACACACAAAGAGCAGAAGGATAATTCACACCCTCTGGAGTCAGAAAAAAGGAAAGCTTTCCTGTGAGGACTAGAGACTTTCTCATAACAAAATTCCTGGAAATAAACCAGGCCATCGCTATCTAGCAGGAACCTCAACACTGCTCCTTATCACAGTCTGATGCAGAACTCCCCTTTCTCCTCCTTCCTAGGAATAACCAGGCCTTCATCTTTACAATGACTTGACTGTAGGCCTGGGAATCACCCAGCTACAGGACCTCATGAGAAGGCTGGAAAACCAGCTTATCTGCTGTGGAACTTAAGAAGAGAGAGAGAACTATAGAACTAGAGAGAACTATAAGAACTTAATAAAAGAGACGAACACCATCAAGTAAAACAAACAGCTGCTCCCTCAGACAAACTAGAAATACAGCTCTTAATGCACTACTGCCTTACCACTGCTTGTTCAGGCTTCACAGCTCCTCTAGGCCTTGCGCTTACTATTGCACACTAGCCATTCTAGAACCACTCTAGAAAACGAGTCCTAAGCCAAACGTACAGGTCATCACAGAATCACAGAATGATAAAGGTTGGAAGGGACCTCTAGAGATCATCTAGTCCCTCATCTTCTGTTCAAACTCAGCCACTGGCTCCCATGCCTCTTACTACAGTTAACTGCAGCGAAACCAGAACCGCAACTCGAGCTATTCCAAAGTCCCAGCTCGGATGATTCCCATCCAAGCACGGCACTTGCTATGAGCTAATGGCAAAGCAGCTCACACATCATGGCACAAAAATACTAAGAGATGAATACCTTTCTTTTCAGGCACACAGAGTCTAACACTTAGAAAAGATTTCTCACTTCAGGATGAGAAATCCCTATGCCAGGGAAATCTCATTCATTCATTTCATGCTGGCAGAATACAATCTGGATCACTGTGCTTGTAAACTAAGCTTGTAAAACTAAGCCAACTCTTGACAAAAACCTGTGTACTGACCACATAAACGCAGCCTTTTTCCTCTGACGAATACTACAGACACTCAGACCTGACCAGTAAACGATGGATTTGGGTATCGAACTCAAAGGGCAGCAAAAATGGTTTCTTAGGAGTAAGGAGCCAGGGAATCTCCCTGGGGCAGGTCAAGGGATCGCTGTCACGCCTGCTCATTCTGCTCTGCTATCTGAATTTGTGATTCCATTCTCAGAGACACAAAATAGACACACCAACATATCACCTTCTCAATTACTCATTATCTATCTACAAGGATTATTAGATGGAATTTACAATTCATAAATGCAAACACGCCGTTATCAGCTACATAAGCTACCTATGATGAATCCTTTGCGTATTCTCTTCAAACACTCACTAATTCTTTCTCCTGTTACTAGCAGTAGAGGCCTTGCTTGCTTTAGTTACTGAGTTCTGCTAGACCTGCGCTTGGTATTTCCCACTCTTCAAGAGGACAGCTGCCTATGCTTTTTTAAGTTAGAGGACCATAGAGTATTTTATGTTCATCCACAACTTGTAAGAATGAGAAGCATCTTTGGACAGATTGACTCAAATGAAAAAAAATATCTAAAGCTTATGTTTTACCTAAGTCTGTGAAACAAAATACTGTTTTTTTTTTCTGAAATTATTTCATTTCTAGATACTAACTAGGGAAGGAAAAGATGATGTGAGCTGAGTATTACTACTGACACAGAAAACTGCTCAGCTATATACCTACAGTGATGCAGTTTCACAGGATGTTTGATCATGAAAAGTTATTTATGTTCTACCTGAAATGCAGCATCCCAACTTTGCTCAGTTAAAACTCAGAAGATTTTTTTGACCGTGTTCATCAAAGCAACACCTGAGTGAAACTCCAAAAGAACATAGTTTGATACCTCTTATCTCCTCACATCCTCTTTGCCAGCTACATTATCTCAGCCAGAGATACTTCTATCTTTGCAAAACAGATGCTTTCAAATGGCTGTGACTCTTTAAATACAAAGAACTTGGCTCCTGTAGGCTGCGTACGTCTTCAGCTCAGCTTGGTTCTGAAGAGACATTTGTACCATCTTCACTGGCTAGAGTCTTTTCCCACAGTAATGAGACTGAAAAACCATATGCCACAAGAATAGACTGCATTAAAAAAAAAAAAAAAAAAAAAGAAAGAAAAAGAAAGAAAAAAAAAAAAAGGAAATTTCTAGACTAGTTTCCTACTTGACTGAGAGCGGAGTTTCATCTCAGAGTGTGCAGGCAAATATGATACCGGAAGGAACAGAAGTCCAAGGACTTTGGGGAGAACCAAAGATTTTTTCTGCATGTTCTCTTCTAGAGACAAGAGAATTCTAGAGGGGAGAATTCTCAAGTACCTCCGTTTGATCTTTCCTGAAGGTTATCGGAACATCTGCTCTCTCTGTAACAAAGTAACAGCTTGAATACCACAGCTTGGTTTTCCAGGTTTCTACTTCCTTTCATTCTACATGGGATGGGGGAAGAGATTTTTATTTTTAGTCAGTTCAAAGAAACTTGGGTTCATTCTCCCTGAGAGAAGTGCAACCTCCAGCACCTGCTTCTCTGCCAGCCACATCAGCTGCACTTCCTACCTGCTGCTGGTGAGCATAAAGCCATAAGGGAATGCCAGGATTAACAATTTCAGTTTTTAAATTTTGTGACTATAAATAAAACAATTGCAGTTCTGCGGCATACTCAGTATACGGTATATTTGCTAGGATATGACTTAAGTACCACTATAGAAACAGGTCTCTAACTTATCAATCTTGACAGCAGTGGAGCATTTATATGTATAAGAATAGCAACGTGTAAAGATTTCGATTTCTTGCTCCAAACTGAAACCTTCCTTATTTTCATTTAAGATGGAATTTATTTTTGCAAATTTAAGTATTTGAAATTTACCCCTTAGTATGTCTTTTCTGACCCTTAAATATATATATTTTAGTTTATCTAAGTGATCGCTACTCTTCTTCAGTCTTTGCTAGAATTAAGCATAACAAAATAAACGATGACTGCTGTTCTGAATTTCTTATTCAAAATTGCCTTATGACACTTACTCAATCTAACTCTTTTTAATTTCCTTGAATATCTACAATGCAGACTAAATGTACAGTTAGTGCAATGGATCTTCATATTTATTGAATCCCTCCCAAAATCAGTATTTGAAAGTCTCTCCTGTTGCCAGCTCACTTCAGTTCATGCCATAAAAATGTCCTGAATCAATCTGTAGCCTGTGTGATGTTCTGTGGCAGAATTTTATTACAATTTGTTTTCTACTCATGATGAATGAAATTTGCTCTGTGCCACCAGCATGTTTGAGTACAGATACTAATATTCTGAAGTGCACACTTACACAGCTACTTTAAAAATACATACAGTTTGTCCTGTTTGCCGCAGTAAAGACATAAAATGTAACACAAACCCTGCCAGAGTAACTCTATCCATTAGCCTGGGAGGCTACACCAGTGGCATAACTACAATAATCTCTACAGGTCCCTTCCAACTTCAACCATTCGGTGATTCCGTGATTATGTATCTTTTAACATATTTACATTACATTGAGAAAATCAGTAGCTTTCTCTTTCCACACCTACTTACTTAATCTGAATTGTAACTTAATTAGCTAAAAAACTAAGTCTTCCGACTTCTGCTTCAACAACGGTGTAGACTGATATTTATTTCACTTGCTTCAGTGGATTCACTCCAAATAGGTCATTATTGATACAGAAAGCAGAACATAAATATTTAATGTTGCAGCTGCGTTATCTCTCAGAAAGAATGGCAATGTTCAGACTGATGTTTACATTAAGACTATTTTTAATATCTTCTTATCCATAATTTTAAGAGGAAAAAAAAAAAAAGTAAACTCTAAAATGCTCCTCTAACTAAGCAAGCACTCCTAACTGCAGAGCTTCTTCAGAGGCTCCCAAAAAACGAGGCTTCTGTTTCTTTCAACACTCTCTGCTTCTGCATTCTCCTTTAGCCCCCATTAGAGATAAGGATGTTGGGAGAATTTCAGAGAGGAACAGCAGCAGCAAACGCTGATATGAAATATTTTCATATAATAGAGAATGGATTTCAGTTACAGGCAGAAAATTAATATATTTTCCAGGTAGAGATGGGATGTGGGCAGGAAACAATTTCATCAAACAGCGCTCTGAACAAAACTTCATTTGGTGAGTCACTTCAGTGTCATGCATATCCATCCCCCAGTGTAGGGCCTACCTCTTTGAGATGTACATAAATAAAAAGTACAGCAAACAAACAGCAGTAGTAATAGCTGATAATGCCTAGATTATCAGAAATACCGTCTTAAACCTATTGACACTAGTTGTTTTTGATCAGGAATCAATTCTGATGTGCAAGTATCTCCACATTAGTTAAACACAGAAATGCACTAAGAGAAATCTAAGCTGACAGGAAGTCTGTTTAGCTGAGTCCAACATCACAGGCAATCTGTCAGTTAAGTGCTGGATGCAAAATAGCTGCATGAGCTGCAGCTGGACTACCTGAGACATCCACCCTCTTGTCCAGGCTGCTGCCAGGCCTGCAGTATGGAAGAGCTGGTGCTTACTGCATCCTGTGAGGACAAGATAATTTAAGCTTCTACTAGTGCTGAGTAATTTCCCTGTTTCTCTATTTTCATTACCTACGTTTAACCAAGAAATGGTGGCAATGACACTTTAAACTTTAAACTTTAAACTTTAAAAAGTTCTAGGTTTCACACCATGGGGCCACAAGCAGTTCCTACTTGACGCAACAACTTATTCAAACATAATGCAAATACAATAACTGGATTAGCTGTCCTTAAAACAAACACCCACACGGCAAACAGCATCTTAGCTTTCATATATAAATCAACAATATTTCCAAAACCTCTACAAAATAAAACAACAAAATATTATGAATTTATCTTTTTTGATGATGTTAAAGTATTTTGCTTGCAAAGTAGAAAAATAATACCCCATTTGATTCTATAAAAAGACTTATGGCTTCAATAACAAATATTTGACATTTGTTAACGTTCATAATATTGAAGGGCAGTGGCAACTGTTTCTGTCACACGTATAATGACTTCACACAAAATAATTTTGTAGGCTAGTTTCCTTTTGACATGAACTCCTAAATCCATTATAAACTCTAAGCACAAAATAAATCATGTATCTTTCTTTTTTTTTTTTTTTTGTAAAGCAACTTTTAAAGGCTTGTTTTAAATTCACACAGGCATTCACCCCTACATGATCTACCAAGATATTATTTTAACTTTCCTGAGCGAGCAACTGAGGCAGCGTGATTGATATCACTGTTTCCTAAGACTGTTTGACACACTTGAAAATTCATAGTTTGCCCCTACTTGAGAACCCAGAATTCAACTGTTTATTCCAAATCTGATCTTTCCTCACTCCCCAGCTGCTATTTCAGATAGGAAAGCAAATGAGACCCACTGCCAGGCAAGCTTGGTCACATTTGCTGAACATCCTGACCAGGTAGGAAACTGAAATCTCTAAAGAAACCACTTCCCAATTTGTATTTAATATGACTTCCATTTATTTTCAGTTCAATTTTCAAACTGTAGTCACAGCAAGTGGGAAAGGGCCAACTGGCTAAGTGTTCCCACTCCTGACCGACTCAAGAGTCATCTTTACTCTTTTTTTTACATCAAATTACACTCATCAAAGGACTTACTGCTATTCTGACAGAAGCCTACGGTAGCATAGTAACATTGAAAAGACTCTTACAATTGGTATTGACACAAGACTAAGCCACAGGACAAAACTCTAAAGCCATCACTTGTTTATTTAAATCTAATTAGACAATCTAGACTTGTACATGCATTCACTCTACAAAACACAGCACTGTAGCAAGTCGCTACTACCTCAGCAATAAAAATACAGTAACATTATGTACTTCTAACATGTTACACACATATTATAAGATCAGAGGAAGTCTTTTAAGAATCTTGAGATGTAGTCCTGGGATTAATACTCTTCAAACTACTTCCTATGAGATTTCATATGTTCAGTGAAGATATTGCATGTTTTGATAAGAAATATATCCAGCACTCATTTATTATTATACTATCACACACCAAAGATGTGTGTGATAGATGTGTGCAATTGTTCTTGGTTACAATGAATGTTAAGAGGATATAGGTCCATGTGAACCCACAATTTCCCTGTGGCAGTGTCCCATGCATAAACTTTGTTTAGAGCTTTTTCTTTCCAATGCTTGACTGTAGTAGGGAGAGAGGAGCTATTGCACTGGAATGATGAAACATCTTCATCAGTGAAAACAGAAAGTATGTTAGTTCTTTGCCTCACCTACCAGAGAACGAAACTGGTGATGGGCTCTTGCACATTCTGACTTCTGAATCTCACCTGGATCAGCGCAAAGTGTCAGCACGTACCTTTCCCCAGTGCTGCAGCAACACGCCTGTCTTTGCTTCCTTCTGCTTTTTATAAGTTAAACAACAATCTGCCCAACATTTAAGTGCACAATATATGTACCTGAGGACTCCATTTAAGAAATCATTGAGAGAACTCAATTAAAGTGAATAAAGATTTAAGCTAGTATTAGCTGATTTCTAAATGCATGGCCACCTGGATAACAGAGGTTTTTGGCATTGTCTAATATATGTAGACAGTCACAGTTTCTCTCTGGTGCAATCTTGGGTGATGGCAGCCACATACAGTAACAGAAATGCTCTCCATGTCCCCCCATATACAGATCATGCACTTAGAAAAAGCCATGACAGACAACAACAGACTAAGGCAGGGAATGAGTGACAAGAACTTTCTGTGTCCACAGAATCTGCAAGACATTTAAGTGTTTAAGACAGCACAAGCCTAAGCACTACCTTGTTCTTGGTCGCACTGCTAGTATAACTTGCTTACCAGACAGTATGTTCTCAAGTTTGCAATTGGTTAAATTAATTTCTTATCTACTACACAATAGTACTAGTAACAGAAATACTTCAGAAAGCTTGCTAGAAGCTTCACAGAATCACAGGTTGGTTGAGGTTGGAAGGGACCTCTAGAGACCATCTAGTCCAACCGCCCCCTCCTCCAGCAGGTACACGTGACACAGGGTGGGATCCAAGCGGGTTTTAAAGACCACCAGGGAAGGAGACTCCACAACCTCCCTGGGCAGCCTGTTCCAGGGCTCTATGACCCTCACAGTAAAGTTCCTCCTCACATGGAGATGGAACTTCCTGTGTTTCAAGCTTAGCTTCTGTATAAAAACACTATTTTTGATATTTTTGTCATCTGATAATTCAAGTAGACATATTTGAAAGATGATGTTAAGCAAGACAGATTGATTCCTGGAACACTCTAAACTGTTAAACTTTTATCAAAAATAGATACCATGTAATGGATTCCAAGTTTTGAAAATGAATCCATGAATAAGGTCCTTCAAAAAAAACCCAGGAATAATGTCTGGAAAGCAAATCTTATTAAAAACACAAATAAAGAAGCCTCAAATACTTCAAGTGCCACATTTTCCAGACTCCTTTTTGCTTGTTTGTTCAGAACACTTCTTTGCTTTGGCAAAAAGCAGCTGTATCATCCTATTTAATGTTAATATGAACTACAGCATCATGAAGACTGACTGAAACTGAGAAGATAATTGCAAAATACTCTCCATGTATAATTTCTCTTTTTTATTATTATTTTTGCATGATTTCAATCTGACTTTGATTGATGCTTCCCATAAGACCATGAATAATGATTTTAGAGTCTTTTTCAAATAAGTTTTCTAACATAATGATTTTAATGATTAAATATTGCTAAAATCAGCAAAATCTGCAAAGTTTTGGAAAATCCTATTCATAGGAAAACGACAGGGTATTAATGTTTCAAGAGATCAAATGAAGTCTTGAAGCAAGTATAGAGAAGCTTGACAAGCCAAGAAAGGGAAAGAGAGAAGTGAACCAGTGCTACTTACTAGCTGAATTCATTTAATTCATAGGTAATTGGTGATAAATGAAAAAACAAGCACAAGATAAAACGCACTCCTAAAGAACTAGAGATTTTTTTTTTTTCTTTTAATTAAGCTATCTTTTTTAGTCTCCTACAAACACTCTGTATGCTTGAAATCGTAAGAGAAATACATGTCTTTTAGACAGACTGAAAGTTACTGGCAAAGGTACCTTGGATCGAGTGTGAAGAAACCTGCAGTCGGAAACTTAATATCAAAATTGGGTAGAGAACAAAATACAAGTTTAACAAAAGATCTGTGGGGTGTAAGTAATAAAATCAGCAGGGAATCACCAGTGCTCCAAACAGTAGTGCAAGCAGCCCCTTTGTGATCACCAAAATACAAGCAAAGCGATAGAAAGCAGCAGGGGGACAGGAAGCAGCAGCAGGACACAGTGCGGGCTGCCAGGGGCTCCACTGAAAAGTTAATTGAGGCAACAAGCTGAGCGACATGTAAGGCAGATCGTATCAGCGCGGAAGAGAAAACAAGCAGCCCCTGAAACTCACAAACGTGATGTCACGGAGGGAAGCACAAAAGCCGACGTTGGCCAGACACAGCAGCCTACTGCACAGCATAAAGAGTCAATGCCTGGAAAGCAGAAGCAACAGCTGGAAACACTCGGGGCCACGTTTCACTTGAGGTTCACCTACTGTGAAAGGGACGGCCAGAGTGAGCAATCCCGTCACCTAGCTCCAGTTAATGGGGTGCATCTAAGCACCATGTAAATATCCTCTTTAACATACATTGTTCCAACTTTTGCTTTCTGCTTTTGTTTTATGTGGCAAGACATTTTAGAAGTTTTATAAATAAGGATTAGCTAATATCCTATTGGCTAGCAAAAGCAACAACAGTAGAGAATAGGAAGAGCTCTGTTCTGAAAGAAGAAGGGACACGGCTGTTTCTAGCAGGAGAACAGCTGGCAGACTATGGCATAACAAAGAATCTTAAGGATATATTAACGATAGTGCAGTACTCTGAATGCTTGATGATATTTTTCTGTGAGGTAATTTGAACTGTGTGGAAAGGGAATCATGGTAGAGTTTCACGATGATATCATTACGCTTCAAGGTAGGGCAATTATAGTGCCACAGTTCTTTACCCAAACATAAAAAAAATAATAGTGTCTTTTAAAGTAAATGCTCATTTAAAATTATGTGCAAAATATAAGAATGAAAACACAGAACTCTCAGTGTGAAGGGAGCCAGAGCTCTTGGGAAGCCCCAGAACTGAAGACAGGGGAATAACACGACCAGAAACTCGAATGGAGGGAGAACGCACTAACACCAGGACATTCACGTGTCTCCATCTAGGAAAGCGCCTCCACAGCTGCTCTTCTCCACAGCGTTGCTCACCCACCTCATGATCTTGGTTTGCATTAAAAAGTTTTGTCTCATGAGATCAGCTTATGCCCAACCACAAAGCCCATACATCACGTGACAGCAGAATCCTAAAACAATTTTTATCCAGCTTCTGTTAGTTCTCATAGTCAGTGTTTTTAATAATGATCTTACATTATGTGTTATGTATTAATATATAAATGTGCATATACACATACATTATGTATAATTACTTTTGTTAGCATAAATATAACTCATAATGATAAATAGACGTATCAGGAAATAAGCAATGAAAATGAAACTGCTGGAAAATCTTCTGGAAAAAAAAGAAAAAGACACAGTAAAGAAAGGTTTAAAGTACAAATGGAAATCAAAGTCCTAGTTCAAGAGAAAAGGAATGCATGCCTGGGTGAGGAGGGGGTGATAATGGTAATCTTCATTATCTTAATAACAAAATGGAGGAGAACTTATTACCAACAAGTCAACAGGGGAAACAGCTGAGGTGAAGGCCTTCGGACTCTAACCTCATGTCCCTGTGTGTCGTGTGCCCACAGAAGAGCCACAGGAGCTAATATTTTAGCCTCCGAGCGAAAACCTGCAGTAGAGCTCAGGACTCAGAAAGCGGTTGCTGCTGCTTTGGGAAGTTCACAACAGGCGATGGTTTATGTCTGGAATGCAGTAAAGCCATCTGACATTGATATGATAATTTAATAAGGAAAAATGATAAATTAGATAACACATCTAACTCCAAGTCAAATTACTGTCATATATCATATTCAGGAAAAGTTTTCATATTCCCTTCTGTGTCCCTTCAGCATAATACTATAAAGACTTAATTCTCCAAAGCATTTTACACAACAAAAACTACGTAACACATAAGAACAAAATAACATTTTTTGATTTTGTAGGGAAATTTGAGATCTCTGATGAAAAACTTGTCTTGTTTTTTTTCAAAGAGACAGTAGTGGTCACTGTGACAAGCACTGGTGCATCAGTAATTTATGGTCATAATCAGATTTGGTAACACTATACCTAGTCTGATGTGTACTGTCATTACATAGATTGGAAGATGATGAGGAATCTAGCTCTATATCTAAAAATAAGAAATAGTTTTAAAGAACTTTATTTAGGTACCTTAGTACCTGCAGTAAATCCTTTAGGCAATTGGAGAGTGATGTAGAATGTAAAATACAAGGAGCGTGCTTCAAGGTAATGAATTCGGCAAAGGGACAAAATGTGTTATTTTGAATGATTGCTGCTTGATGAGACTATAATAAAATCTCCAGCTCCATCCTATTAAACTGAGCAGGAAGGTCAAATATGCAACAGAAATTTGATTGACACTGTGCAGTTAGCAAAAGCATCAGCAGCACCAGTTCTGCTTTTAATTTGGTGAGGCTTGGATTATATGGAAGTGCTGCAAAAAGCAGCAGCAATTAAGAAAGATAAAAATGCTTCTGACCTATACACAACAGGTTGGAACAAACAGATACAACGCTCTGTATAATGTGATTAACATTAAATTTACATGGAGCTTTTTATAAAGAAAATATCATGGGGAAGGCTTAGCATTATAGACTTAAATATGTTAGCTTTTTTTTTTCCCACTTTTTTTTTTTATTTAAAGGTTATATTCATTAAGAGTGTAATACAGGCCTGATCTACATTATGTCATGAGGAATCAGAGGTGCCCAACTCCACAGTTGTACCTGTCCCTACACCAAAGGCCACTGGGAATGGCAGGGAAAGGGAGGGATTTTGTGCTCCCTCCCTGTGCTCTGGGAACCGTACAGGGCCCTGTAAGGCCCCTCAGGGTTTTCTAATTTGGGCTCTGCTTCCCAGGCCCCTCAAGGAGGAGAAAGCGGAGCAGAGTGCAGAGCGCACCCAGCATGCCCTAAGGGGGCTCTCTGTCCGCCACCGTGCCCCTATTCTGCTAAAACAGTTTAAGAGGGATTTAGAGTAATTGAGAAGTAACTCCAACATGAGATTGTATCCTGAGATAAGCAAAATAGGCCACTTAGGCTGCTGCTTTAAAAAAAAGAAAAATATATATATTCCTTGGATTTAAGTTCACATTTTCAGCTTTTAGGGAAAACTGAATAGATGAGCCTGGATATGACTGCAAAAGATGGGAACTTCAGAATATATTTTAGTCCTGAAATAACTAATAAATATAAACGTATTCTATTTTTTTTATAAATATTTTCTCAGTATTTTAATAGATAGAAATTTTATTTTCTCCAAGCTGCAAGAGAATAAGGAAAAAAAAAAAAGATTAAGAAGGAAAAAGCATATTCTGTAGCAGCATGAGGAATTCAGCCAAGAATGGAAATTCCAAAGTGAGAGGAAGGAAATGAGGCCATAGAAATAATTCTTCCAACACACTGACATATGCACAAAAAGACATATATACACACATATGTAATGAGAAGGAAATCAGTCACGGTAGCCAAAATTGAGACGTCAGCTCATGCCCTTTTGAATTATCACTTCAAATCTGTTTTTCTGTACTGTTACAGTTTTTTTTCTTCTGGGAAAACCTGGGAACAAACAATTTCTCTTTTTTTGATCATGAGATCTTCTTGAAAGTCATACGCTTTGTAACTATCTTTAAACCTACCTCTCATTTTTGTGAAAATGCAAGTCACTATTGTGACAATGCAGTGAAACAGGTTGCAGTTTTCTTTGAAAGCAACTGACAAAAAACACATTACTCTAAAATTGTAAAATTGCTACAAATACTAAGGGAAAAAAGAAACGTTAGTTACATCTCAATCACTGAGTATACACAAATAACTCCATTAAATTTTCTGTAGTGGGAGGGGAGGAGAAGCAAAGCACAAATAAGGGAAAAATCAGTAACAGGGCAAAGGAAAACTAAATCATTCTGGTGAAATTCACTCTTATTTTTCTCTTGCGACCTGTTGAGGCTACTAACTGTAGTTCTTTCTTTTCAAAACTTGAGAGAAAAGTTTAACAGTTTTTCTTCATATCTTTCTTTTCTTTGTGTTTTGGTTCATTGGTTTTGATCAAAGCAATGAACACTGTTCAGCTGTTAGTTACCTTGTGTGCTCTATGGAGACTTTGCATTTCTAAGTAAGAGTGACCTGTCAAAATTAGTCAGAGACGATTCCAAAAAGAGCTTCCAAAGAACTTCCAAAAAGAGACACACAGTCTTCACAAGAAGAAATTCAAGTGCTGCAGTCTATTTTTAAAGGCTAAAATAATAAATTTTAAGAAATCTGAGATGTTATCCATTTGTTTAAATGGAAATGTATGCAAAACCCACATTGTTATGTTGAAGTTTCAGTTTTGTACCAAACTGAATGGGGCTACAGAAGATTGCTTTTAATGGCAGATTTACAGAAATTTCACATAGCTAGAACAGCATTAGCTTTAAATGACATATATGTATCACCAGATTTTGTGATGCATGAATGCTTTAGAAGTCTTGAGATAATTATCGAAAGAAGCTTTTCTAAAAATTATCATCATTCTAAAATGGGTCTTCTCTGTCTTTTAAACAGCAGGATTTCTCTAATACTGTACATGCCTTTATAATTACTTTACTTCAATGTAATACTTTAATGAAGACCAGTTTAATTAAATTAAATTTCTCCCTAGTGGTAACTCAATCAAAATGCATTCTACCCTCATTATGTTATCCGTAGGAGTCCAACATTGTAAGTGCTATAAGAAAAGCTGACTTTAATGAGAACGGTCATAATGTATTATACTTCCGAGTCAAGTTACAGAAACTTTAAATGTCATATAACAAAGAACTATATATTAAGATGAGAGGGTAGACATTTCCATACTAATTGGCTCTGTCTATTACTGTCATTTAAATTACGATTTATGTTTTACTTATGACAACTATCTATTTAGAACGAACTATCTAAACAAATGGAATGAACAAACTATCTAACTAAATCTGTTTAGTGAATAAATGTTACAGCTATTAAACATTCAGAGAAATATTTTCCCCCCATGACCAGGAAGACAATCGCTGAAGTTTATTCTGAAATGATGTTCATCCTCCACTATTGCAGGGCTGCTAAGAACGCCGAAGCAGTGCCATAGGGACAAGGGTTCTCCTTTTAAAAAGGCTACAAAGCAGCGTTGGAAGATAATAAATGCAGAGGGTCCAAAAGAGCAACCGCGGAAGACAGCACCTCTCTGTAGCCACGCACTGCTGCAACCTGCAGCAGAGACCCGTCTGGGAGCGAGCGCTCGCTTCCACCACGGCCGCTGCATTCCTTGCAGCATTTATGTCACTCGCTGCGATGGTGCTATTTGTTGTACAAGGCGTGAAGCAAATCCTCAAAATAAAATATACACATGTGAAACAGACTATAATATTTGCTGATTTTGAACCTCAAGAATAGACCTTTTTGTACCAGTGAGAAAGAACAGCACTGCCATTGCTAGTACGAGGCCACGGGCTGTACGTTCGTTGTGCCTTACAGGGGCTTGTGTGGCCCAGGCCCAGCCCATCAGCCTTGATACCAACTTGACTCCTTGCGGGGGAAACCAGAGCTCAGCACCAGCTGTGTCCTGTTCTGATGTCTTTCCATGGCTCTCTTATCATTACACTTGAGCAGCAAAACTCAGTTTGAAACCAACTGACCTCAACAAATGATCCTTGCTTTTTGGCAAAGTTTGACTGCAGAAGGCTAGGAGGATTGCTTTGATCTCCCCTGTTACTCAGAATGCTGCTATCCACATTAGGCCCAGGTAATGAAAGCTTTAAGTACCTAATACTCCCTTCCATGCTGAATTTGTAGGACATTAACTATATGCAAAGCAACTTGCAACAGACAGTCAGGAAATGGCCGGCGCTGGACACCGCTAACTTCTCCACCAGCTCAATGTACACGCTAACTGTGGCACCCCTAAACAACAATAAATCCCTACAGATAAACCTGCCCACAAGTGACTTCCTGCTTGAAGAGAACAACTAAGGGAGCAGAAAGTTCATTAAAACATTAATCTTCAAGGAACGGCCCAAAATTGACCTTTTGCTATAAACTTTTTACTATAAGAAAATAGAGTACTTTTGGAATCATTATGGCAGCAGTAACTAAATGAAAGCGTCAATGTTGCAGAGCTGTCAAAATTAAATACATATAATGCTCTACGATATCAAAAAGGTATTCAAAGGAATAATTTGGGCTATATTTTGTGTAGTTTGCTTTTGCATTTTCAGGTTTATAGTTAGTAATATGATTTTTTAGGATTCAGGATGAATTAGTCACAATTGTTTACATTTGACAGCTTAGAAAAGCTAGCCCTGCTTTAAGCACTAGCGCTTTATTCATCTATTTCTGTAACTTTCACAGAAGGTATTTAGTCTAAGAAAGATGTGGAAATAAAAGAGGTATTAATCCACAGTTAAGGACTAGCTAAAGGCAGAACTGAGAACTTCCAGTGATTGGGCTGCTGGCTACAAAGCAGCTTTGTTTCCAGTGAAAAGAACGTAGCAAATCTATTCTTGACGCCTAGGAAGAGTTTAAATGGAAAAAAAAAAGAAAAAAGAAAAAAAGATACAAAACCATTGCAGAACACCTTTCCTTTATTTTCGTCTCAGAGTACTCTTCACGAAAGTTTTACTACCAGGAATATTCTTTTTTTTTTCCTGAAGGGTGAAGCAGATTCCATAAAATAGCTTTGTAACCTGGGGCCTGGATGTGGTGGCCTTTGAGAATCCCAATTAGAAGAATTTCCTAGCAAATCTAGTAATGTATCCTTGTTGACTACTGTAATTGGCATGTGCTCATTTTCCCTCTGGAAAGAGAGACGGATTACTTCTGCAGTGGAACATTTTCTTTTGTTTCACAAACACCTTGATGTTTGACTGGAAAAATTGTTTACAGGCATTTTCTAGTTTTTATTATAAAAAACAGAGGGCTATTAGCACTACCTGAATCTTTACTGGGATGTGATAGCAAGATATCTTAGAGGTCTCTGTCACTGAAAATATTTCCTTCTTTTATACTTATCTTCTGTAAAACACATATTTTATATTTGCCTCTCTCTCTCCTCTAATAAGATAAAGCTTCATTTAATAACAGCCAAAAAGGTTACATTATTGTTGTTGTTGAATAGTTAGTCAACTCTTTTGTTGGCTCTTTTCTCCTAGTGTGAAGGGGCAGTAACTCTCCATGTGATTTTCTATACATGTACCTTACAGGTGGGCAGCAATTCATCAATTTTCCTCATACCAAATATTTCAACATTTTCACTGTATTAAACAAAACCTGCTTCACCGGGAGCCATATGGTATTTTAGGGCTGAATGCTGACTGAGTGGCCCTGTGGAGCCTGTCCTCTCACGTAAGGGAGCTGCCTGGTGCAGAAGGTTCTTAGCGGTGCCTTCGTCCTCCATCCAGATAAAGAACAACCACCCAACTGTGTGAGAATAAGCTTTTACGGCTTGCCGAAGTTCAGTGCTTGTAAGGAGCTGGAAATGAATGACGACGGAATGGGATGGGAGGCCATCAGGACTAAGATCATCACTAAGAATGAAAAGAAGGATATGACATTCCAAGAGCATTCACTGAGGACAGAGGAAAACATATGCTCGTTAAAAATCTGTGTCTGAAGGTTTCATTTGCTGAACAAAGACTTGCTTACAGCTAATAGGCATTTTAAAATGACAAAGTAAGACAATTAGGACAGAACTATTTTGTCACAAAAGGAAATAGATACAGGAGCAAAGAAATATCAAATTGGAGGCGTGAAGTCACAGAACTGAGCTGAAAGCCGCTACTCAAGATGCTGCACAAAGAATACTGCATTATACGATGCTTCACCAAAAGCAAACACTGCAAATGCTAACAGGAATACAGTCAACAAAAGAAATGATAAAACTAATACCTAGCAAACTAGGCAAAACTGCAGTCATAATCTAATTATAAAATTATTCTGACCACAACTGCCAGCTAAGTTTCTAGTCTGGAATACAAGTAGGAACAAATGTTTTCTTACCAAAAATGTTAAAATATCATTGTAATTGTAGTACTGTAATGCCTACCCAGATATTGTTTTTATATTCAGAAGTCACACGCTCTGTCTGGCACCTGCTCTGCTGCACGTACAACTCATTCTAAGAAACTCTATTCTGTCAAGAACCCTAATTCAAATGTAAGACATAAAAGATAGCTACATTTGGTATAAATATGAGAAAAAAATCAGTACTGTTATGAAGCAGGTGGCAATAGAATTGTGAATTTATTTCTCTGATAGTCAGACTTCGTGAGTGAGTAGGAAGAATACAAAGGAAGCGGCTCAGCTTAAGGAAATGCAAGGAGAATTTCTTAGTAGCCTTTTATACCTGGAATATTGTATGCTAAGTATTTTCCTACAACAGTGCACATTTGGAATTTATAACACCAGAAATTCTTATACTCTTTCTGTCCTCCCACCACACAGTCCCATCCTGTTTCTGTAACTTGTCAAATCTCTTGATTCTGGGCAGTAATGCCCTTTCCTCCAGG
>JAVCKT010033622.1:0-11668 GCA_032273925.1 Rhynchotus rufescens
TGAAAATAGCATTCTGTGCGATGGGACTATTATGCTCTGTAACAGACTATGATACTCCACTGCAATAGTTGGGATATTCAAGGGAGGAGTTTTCTTTCATCTTTAGCTTATAGTTTATAGTGCTGTCTAAGTAACATTAAATATTGTTAATATTTTTTGTGTCTTAAAAGAAAATGCACTTTTTTTAGTCATCCATTATTTTAATTGCAATTGTCACATTATAAGAACCTTTTACATAGGTTACTGTATATACAAACTTAACAAAACTTGTTCACTAAGCAGCAAATACTCTAGATATACTCTAGACCCTTCCTTAGATAGTCAACTCTGTAATGATGTTGCTTCTATGTTCTTCTATGTGCTTCTATGCCTGCAGTTGTAAATTCTTGTTAAAAGATTTTTCTGAAAGCCTTAAGAATTAATGGCGTTCCCTAACCATCACCTGCAAAGGCAGCAAAGAAGATTGATACTGAAGAAGTCCAAGATCCAAGTTTTCAAAAGACATCAAACATTGCACAAAAGTTACTTTCTGCTCACATTGTACACAAATGCTCTAGAGAGCTTAGGGATATATCAGACCAAATCTATTTATGTATTCCACCTGCTTAACTACAATCTCATTAGTGTGCTATTATTCCCTTAAACTTATAGCTAATACCAGTAATACGTGGTTTGCTTAGTTCTTGGTGTGTTGGTTGTTCAGCATCTGCAAATGCTTCATTTTGTTGTTTTGTGTTTCACAGAGTTTTAGGATCAGCACTGTTGATGCTGTTGGTAAGAGTTTGAATTCTGGAGATGGTTGTTCTAGAGCTTAGCAACTTAATAGGTAGCGGTGATACAGATCCTGTTCTTAAACTGCTGTGCTTCTCTTCCACTTGTACTAGCATAGTGTGGACTGACATACACTGAAAGAGGATTTCCTTGATGGCTCTTAGCTGATTAATTGCAACCCACTTGGACAGTCAGCAGGGGAATCCTTTATTCTAAATAACCAAGTGTTTGATGTGTTGGATATTTCTTATCAATTTGTCTAAACTTTCAAGCATTATAATCCCAGTACTGACTGGGCTTGAGTCTTGACAGTGTAGTTATAAATCATTTTGGAATAAAAATATTAAAATATAATTTACATGCTAAAACACTTTATCTTAATTTAAATCAAACTGTTAGGATTGACTTTCTCAATAGGTGAATTAGTGCAGCTATTAAAAGATGGAACCAGCTACTTTCATTTTTGATATGTAGATTGAAGATTGTAGAAATAGTTATCCTGAATTTCACATAGATTGGATTGTATCCACACAGTGCTCAAAGAATATTTGGAAAGGTGGCAAGCAAGCATCGAGAGGCTACCACATTTACTATTCAATCCTTTTCATTTTACCTGGTGATAAAATGTTTCTCGTCTTTACAAGAATTGTTTGCCTAAAGCAGAAGAAAATTTTTCAGAAGAAAAGAACATTCACCTCGTATGAACTATCTTCTGTGTAAATTCCATAAATTCATTGTGACTTAAACTATGAACACAGACTCTTCCTAATGTATATCCTGTAAGCATAAGTAGCCTTACGCAAGGCTGTAGTTGTTTTCTTCTGCAAGAGTTGAAGTTTCCCTGGCTTTTTCTGAAGGAGAGTGCTGAATAAGGTCTAGTCCACATAGAGGTGATTAGAGAAATTAATGTACTTAGTGTGGTTTAATCCATATCAGAAAGTAAATAGTAGGTAAGTTCTCCTTCAGAATCAAAGTAGCCTTCATTGAGTTTAGTTTGTTTCACTTTGAAAATAGTTTTAATTCCGTTTGCTTGAAATTTACTTCAGTTCTGCAAAGTATAGTTCTGCAAAGGGACTACCTATTGCTCCAGTACAGTTTTACTAATTTACACTGAATTCACAGCTTAAATTCAGATGTAGTTTGCCTTAAAGTCATAAGCATATAAGCAAGGGTGAGCTAGGGCAATTTTACTAGCTAGTGGTGAATACTGAACAACCCAGTACTGATGTTCAATGACGCTTTAGCTTCCTCTCCAAAAGCATGGGCAAATAATCCTCCACCCCTACATTGAGACATCTGTAGTGATCAAAACACTTCTGTGAAATGTAGCACATAACAGACACAACATACCTAAATTTGTCTAGCATAGCTTCACATAGCAGGTGCTTTGATTATTTAAATCTTTGCGTAGGTAAAGCAGGGTGGGTAATGGTGGAAATGAACCTTCCCTGCAGTAAGCTCTCGGATGTTCATTCTAGACAAATTGCTACACCTGGGCTAATAATATTGAGCAGGAAGTGGGAAAACTGAGATGATTGGTACTGTTGTTGAAGGGGAGGAATTTGATATCATTCCTTACCTGCACATGTAGAGGAATGGTGCAGGAATGTTGACTGCAGTACCACATGGTTAGTGTGTACCTCAGTGAGTTCTTTGCTTTTGGGGGAAAAAAAAAAAGTGTTTTTGGTACTTCTTTGAGAAGAGCTCTTGCTTGGTATTCTTCACATCAGTAATTTATATTAATATGCTGCATCCATTTAAGAGGAAAAGACGTGCCTGAAAGTTATTTGTATTCTTGAATGTAATTGACTGTGAGTGTTCAGTAGGTTACATTAACACAAGATACGGTTGATTTCTCTCAGGATATTCTCTCGTCAACCAGTCTGGATTTTTCAGGGATGATATATATTGTTAATCTAACTAGGTGACTGCAATATGCTGGATAATCCTACTTGATGAAGAGTTGCAGAAATCCTTTGAGATGGGTGGAAGGAATCATCTGTACAGGATGACAGCAGAATGTTTGGAAAGTAGTAGTAATACAGCTGAGAGGTAGCAGTAGTGAAGAAGAGCTTTTCTAAAGCATAGGATTAATCAGAGCTTGGCACATGTGGTTGTCAGTTCTTCTATATTTTCTCATTAAAATACTGTGATTTGTTCAAGGATTAGCTGTGGCTCTTGGGCCCATATTTGTGCTGTAGAACAGAAAACAAGCTAGTTGTAAGCTCCCTGTACCATTTGCCTAGTAATTCCAAGCCCAGAATAGCTTCCAAAAAAAAGTATACCTTCAGTCTATCTTTTGTCCGTGAAGGAGGGCAAATACTGTGGAGCCTTTGAGTTAGGGAAGTGCCCTAGCTATTACCATGGATATATTACCATGTTCACTGGTATGACTGTTCTCATACAAATCCTGCCTGTAGACAATCTGGGCTGTAAATTACCCAAGTCCAGCATATCCTTACATAAATATGGGAAAAACAAAAATGGTGAAAAATTCTAGTTTATCTTGGTGTATCCTGCCAGGAAAAAATATATAAATAAAAGTTTGCTTTTCTATTAAAACTACACAGCCATCTGACTTTCATGATTTCATTGGTCACACAGACTTTGGTCAAAAGGCCTGTATATTTTCTAGCTTCAGCAAGACTAGACATATGAGGACAGCTTATTTATACAGCTGAAGATAGTTGAAGCAGAACTTTAGAGGCCATCTCTTCATTAGAGGGGAAAACTGTGCCACATTTATTAAAGGAATTTTTTTCAGAATTTCAGTCAATGCCCTTAATGTGACTGCAAATGCTGTGTGAATCTCTAATAAGCTATAAATCACTGCACTGCTATGTTTTATTGTTCTGGGATGATTAATATCCTCCTTCCATATTATTTATTTCAGATTTCCAAAATAACACAGATGTTAACTTGTCCAGTATCAGAAGAGCCTCAGAAGAAACAGATCTTTTTTTGGAAACCAACCATGCTTCTGAAACATTAGAAACTCACCAGCAATCAGCACTGGTGCTTCCAGCTAGGATATCATGTGAAGTAAGGCTTTGGGATGGTAAAATCTTCGGAGTAACTGTTCTTCTGCTGTCCCTGCTGTAATCTCATTTTTTTTCCTCTGTTGGTTTTGAGAACAAATAACAAAGGAGGAGCCAAAATGAGAGTGTGCTTAGCCTGCAATGGTATTGGTTTTGCCTTTGTGTCATATCCACACTGCAGCCAAAAGATTTGTAGATAAAATAGATTCAAGAGAGTCTCTGAAAAAGGATTTTTCCTCTGTTAAATTTTTTGGAGGTTTGTGTAGAGATATTACTGTCATCAGGAACTTGTAGAAGGGAAGGCAATATGAAGGGACTTCTCAAGAAATGTGAAGAGTCTTTTGGGAAGAATCAAAATATTCGGACTTACTTGTGTGTGTTAGGAAGCTTCTGTATGTATGCATTTTTGCCTAATTTTAAGTTGAAATCTGAAATAGTTTTATGTACATATCTACGTGCATTTCCTGCAAACACAGGTGTTTATATGCTTTTACTTCAGGGTTGTTATAAGAAAACACGTGACAATGTAAGCAGAAAATGTTTGATATCCAGAAAGTATGATAACCAGTGCTACATTCCTTTGTACTTATAGCAAATAGTCAGATATGAGGCTTGCAGTGTACATGGAGTGTCACATATTATCAGTAGACCATTCCATATGTCAGGCCTTGGTAATAGATTACCAGTTGAATAATGGAAGA
Organism: Rhynchotus rufescens; assembly: GCA_032273925.1. Classification (NCBI taxonomy): domain Eukaryota; kingdom Metazoa; phylum Chordata; class Aves; order Tinamiformes; family Tinamidae; genus Rhynchotus; species Rhynchotus rufescens. The sequence goes on from JAVCKT010033622.1 coordinate 4,511, forward strand.
CATCATATATTTTGACCTATTTAGCTCTCTTACGGGTTATCTTCTCTATAAATTACTCCAAAGCCTGGATGCTTTCAAAGAGAATTGTAACTAGACATCTTTAAATGTAATCTTGAAAAATGCTATTGTCTTGTCTAGAAATCTCCATTACGCAAATTGAAATAGTATTATAAATGATAGTGTCTTGCTAAAGATTTTACTTAGGGATTAAATTTGTGTTCCTCAAACTTTAGAGTTTTTTGTGTCAGTGTAAATGTATATTTTTTCTGCTGAAAAACAATAGCTCTTCCACAGAGCAACAGTCTAAAGATGAACAGAATAAAATCAAGGTCAGTATGTCACTGTAAATCACTGTAATTTAAACCACTATTACTTGATGTAGAAGTGTGAACCTAAAATAAAAAAAAAAAAGAAAAAACCAACAAAAAAACCACACCCAAGTACTTCATCCTAAAACTTCTTGCTAGTTCTTTTTCTGCTTCAGTCTACCTAAGACTGTGTAATTTGCACTTTTAAAATTGATTTCTGCCTCTAAAAGATGACTTTATAATGACAGATGATTTTATAAAATGGTCTTTTAGAGTTAACTTATTCCCATTATTTCACTGTTGAGCTTGGAAAGTTCTAAGGGAATATAATTCCTTCTGGTTCAGCAGGCACTAGAGGGCTGTTTCCTCAATTTATTCACTGTTTCTGTGCCAGTTTACTGTTAGCTCACTCTTAAAAAATTATGTCTGAAGTATATTAGATTCTTATTATCTTGAATGTCTTTTTTCTAGGCTATAAAATGGACTTAAAAACAGTAATAATATATCTACGTGTATCTTTGAAATACTGTTTTAAAAGGTTATTAAGTAAGCTGAATTCGAAATGCTACGTATTGTGGTATGTTTTATGTGAAAGTATTGTTAAAACCTTTTTGTTCCATTTAGGCTTTAATTTACGTTTTACACTTTCAGTATTATTGGATGAAGGACTAATGTGAAAATACTTTGGATTTTATAGAACCCTGGTGAAATATTTATTTTGTTGAAAGATGAAGTTGATGATGAAACTTTAGAAATTGAATTCATAGCAGATAATCAACGAATTAGGACACATCCAGCCTCTTGGAATCAGAAGGTCAAGTACATGAAAGCCTTGGGTAAGAGGCAATTTCTTTAAGTAAACAGGATATTTTACCCTCCCTTTGCTTTTTCTGATAACTAGTTTCACTTCCCACAGTAGACTCTAGGTGTTTCCTGTATGTGGGTTTTGCATAAAGAACACCTATAAATAATACAGAGAGAATGATTTATGGGAAACTAAGTTCTCTTAGAATGTTTTTCTGTGGTTAAATGGCAGATGGCTGTCTTAAAATGTCATTAATTAATCACAGATTAGCATTCTTGAAAATTACTGCCATAAAATGCAAAGTTAATATTCTTTTCTTATTACTGCCTTGCTAAGTAATGCAGAAATCTAATGCAGTAAACTTACATTCCTCTCTATAATTCTTACTGACACAGGGAAATTTCTTTGCTTGCTTATTTCTTCATGTCCATGTCATTTCTCTGTATCACTCAGCTATATAGCTTTTTGTCTGTTCCTCTATCTATAGCTTATTTTCCTTATTTTTGCCTGGAAGGTGATAAAACAAAAAACAAACAAACAAACAAAAAAACCCACTGTTTTTATGAGTTGTAGAAAATGGTTTTAAGGGCTGCACCACACGAATCCTCATTCACATGATTAGAGTTATGAATTAAACTATATTCCATTTATGCACTCCAACTTTGGCTTGCCACTCCATTGCATGATATGAATTCCAAAAAATACTTACGTAATAATTTGTTTTAAACTATTGTAATAGAACATTAGATGGGGAAAAAAATGCGTGCTATAGTTTTGAACTAGGACTTCTTGCAGCTACCTTTGGCTAATTGTGTGACCAGATTGTCAACAGATGCACTGTCCATGCATCCTGAGAGTGATTTCATACTATGTAGTTTGGCCCTTTTACATTTTCGAGGTTGCCTATTTGAATTTTTTTGGTCGAGGGAGTTTTAATTTTTTTTAATAACTGAGCTAGTGCTGATATGCTATAGCAGTGTTCCTGGCACAGTGAATACTAATGAATTATGAAATATGCCCATCAAGAAGGCTCATGCTGCATGTTCAGAGGAAGTTATGCTTAAAGTAGCAGACTGTTCTCTTTCCTTAGCTTTTACTAGGTAAACAAGTAGAAGGGAAGCAATTATACTCTAGTCTAGTTCAAATCAAATTTTGAGAATCTTGCCTATGATGAAGAAAATGTTTCAAAAGGAAAATAGCAATTCAGCAGTTCATAATAAATGAACTTTTCTGTGATCTGTAGGAGCTGATAACAGGTCATCAGTCAATCAAAGGGATGTTTGAAATGTGAAGCATGCATACTGTTTTCATTGCTTTTCTAACTTGAAGTAATACAATGTCATTGTTTTATAAAGATTTGTAGCGTTATCTTCTCTTCTGTCAGTTTTTGAATGTTAGACTGAAAGACCTGGATAAAAAACTGAGTATGCTGTATCATCTGTGAAATACAAAACCTGTTCATTGCTACTCTGCATTTTCTCTAATATTTTTCTCTGCTCTTTTACTGAGACCTCTGATCTGTGATTGTAAAATATTTTCAGCTATTTTTCTGGTTTGTATTTTATAAGATTTTCCTGCTGGCCCTGTGTATATAAATGTCTACTGTGGAGGAGTCATTAAGGCCATGGCACAGATTGAATACTATACTGAACTAGGGGAGATTGAGAACATTCTCAAAAAGATGGCTGATCCAATAGCTTTTGCTTGTCAGGTAAGTTGACCTCTGTTGTAAATTAATAAGGAAAGAGGAAGGTAAGTGCCAATATGAGTTAAGGAAACATGCTCCATGCTGTAAAAGCTGTATTTTGGTTCCATAATAAAGAATAATGGCCCAATAGCGGGCTCCAGATTAGAAGCCTGTCTTTGAGATGTCTAGCTGTAAGCAACTAGGCAAGCGAAAACAACTTATGTCTCTTTTGGTTTGTCGGTTTAGAATGTGACATAAATATTCTTGCTGTTGTGTTTGCCCAAAGGACAGCATCCTGCATTACAGGGGATAAAAAGAATAACAGACAGTACTACTTAAAACTGCCCTCCTCTCCATCAAAAGTGTTCTTTTGTGTGTATTATAAAACCAGTAACAACAAATAATTTTAAATCACTTTGTGTTTGAAAGATAATTATTAATTCACCAAGAAACAGGATTTTTCTGGCATAATTTATGTGGAAGATATAAGGTTGCTATTCATATAGAGTCTGTATACAGCTGCTGAATCATTCATGTGGTTTGCTGGTTGCTGTGCAGATACTTTGCATATATTTAGAAGAATTTGGGTTTTGAAGCTGGGCTTCAAATCAGCTCAGCAGACTGAAGTGCTCTGCAGTATCTCCCTTACTAATGGCACATACAAAATAAGAAAAGAAAGCATATGCTAAGAAAGGATGAAATCTGATCATTGGTTCAATGGTGGGTAGTCCAAGCAGACATGTCATGATGCCTATACTGTAATTGCAAAGCCAGAACAAAAATAATAGTCTCCGTTTCCAAGGCAGACAGTCTCATTTTCTTGTGACAAATCTACCTTATCTAACACCTAAGGCATTACACTCATAACAAAAGGATTAATAAAAAATGATGTATTATTAGTATTGTTAAGAATGGGGGTAGATTCCTTCCAACTACAATTGCCTTTTGTTCTAAGAAAGCAGGCTTGTTACACAATAAAAATAGTGTACCACTAAATACAAGTGCGCACTTAAATTCTCTGTAACAGCTGTCTACACTTCTTTAAAGTGTAGATTAAAAGACATTGAAATGGAGCTTTCCATAGATAAGGTTTAAAATTTTATGCTTAAGAAGTATGTTGTAACGATTTAAAACGAATTAACATGGTAACCTAGATACCTACAGCATGTCTGAGATACACTGAAGACTTTATGTTATTCAGGAGTTTGACCCTCCATTTAACTAGCATAGCTAATATTTAGTAGGATGCATGTAATTCCAATTATATTCAGATTTAGAAATAATCTTAGGCAGAGCAGTAGTGCACACCAGGGAATACAGCTGCAATGTTATGATTGTCAGTTGTGCATAGTAATCCAGACTTCTTTTCTCATCTGTATTATAAGCAGGTGCTTAAATGAAGAGACACTCTATGCCTGGCTCAATTTTACTTGTGTTGACATCCTAAAAATTAATGCCAAGAAAATTTTTATTATCAAATAAATGATGCAGTCCAGCCAACATAGGGTTTTTCTGGGGGAGAGTATATTAGTAGTGATTTGTTTACATGTTTGTATATGTGCTGGAAGATTTGTCATTGGGTTTAATTGTACCCACTGGGCCATGGAGTGAAGCAGATGCACTAGGTAGAACTGAGTTATTTCTTCAAACTCTTGAAATCTTTCGAATATTCTCAAAAATATGATTTACTGGCAATAAGATGCATTTTAAAGATAAAATTTACAAAACATGATTTAACTTAAATCTTAAAAAATGTACTCATGCAAGGAAAAAAAGAGCCTTCTTCTAATTAGAATTACTGTGAAGTAGCAGGAGTAGTAGTAACTCTTATTTAACTGGGATAATTAAAACCTTTGAGACTATCAGCTTGCTTGCAGAAGTATCCTGGGGCAGCAGTGGTTTATCTATGCATAGTAACATGCAAACACAATAGAAAACAAAGTAAAAATAAAGTAGAAAAACTTACAGCAATTTTGATCAAAGCAGTAACATTGTGTAATTCAAAGAAAAGTTGAAAATTTTCATACATGTTTGCAATCTGAGGAGTATCTTGTTATTAAAGCTGAAAAACTTTTACAGTGTTATGTGGCATATTGCAGGTTCTTTTTCAGATACTTTAAGCTGAAATCAACATGGAGATTGTTGTTGTTTTTTTCTTCTTCCTACCCAGCAAGTAAACTCAAGAAACAAAATAACCCCAGTGACTAGGCTCACAGCTGTCTGTTCATTTTACCGAAAGTCAGGTTAAAGGGGACTGACAAAATACACTATTGTTGTACCTCTTCATTGATATTTTTGGACAGGAACCGAAGATTAATGCCAGCTAAATTGTGGAATTAGACCTATTTTACCTTGAAGGTTACTACAAATCATGTTTTTGGATTAAATTCTTTGCCACATGTGACACTATTTCTATTTGCCATGTTTGTGTGAACTTAGAAGAATATTGCCCAACATAAGCAAGAGATTTCTAAAAACAATAAATACTAATAGAAACAATCTTTATTGTAATTTTATGGAGGTAAAATCTCAAATTTTAGGGATTTTTGGTATTAGATTAGAGTTGAAATAGCAACTAAATCATTATGCTACATAAACTTGCTATTAGAACATATGAAAAAAAAGGCATAGGTTAACAGCCTTTTTTTGTTCTTGCATTTCCATATAGTTTTCCATTAAAGAAAATGTCTTAGGGATTTTGTGTGCTTATATAGTAACCTTGTGTACAAATATGATCATAAAATTCTTACACTTTGTAATTAAACTTTTTTGTATTTCATTTTTTACTGTTCATTAACTTTTTATTCCAGCATTTTGGAGGATTTATATGCTATATTGATTTTTCTAACTTTCTACCAACTGCAAGTATTGATTCAAATACTACCGAGGTTTTCTGGGTGCAGTTTTCTTAGCTTTTTGGAAAAAAAAAAAAGTGATGGCAACAAGGTCATATCTTTATTATTGAAATTGAGATTTCATGTTAATTTAATTGACTTAATGAACTTTAAAAATCTTTGATAGACTTGGTGAATAATACTGCTATAACTGAGAGATTTGATCCATGAGGGAATGCTTTTATGATTGCTATGAAACAAGATTCCAATTAGAGTATATATTATAAAAAAGAATGAAAATAAACTGTAGTTTTTACAATGAAAATTAGCAAGAAATAGCTATGTCCTATGTAGTGATAGTAGGTATATGCCTTAACTTGATCCTCTAAGATATTTCCTGTAAAACTACTTTTAATAGTTTTGAACTTCCTAAGTCATGTCAGCAGCTATTATTTGAAAATGTTTCTTTTTATCTAAACATGAAACTTTTACATATTTTATCAGTGGGTAAGATTGTGATTTTTTTTAAATCTAGCCCTTTTCTCTTTATCAGAGATAATCTAGGTATTTAGATGTCTGATATTTAAGAACTACTGGAGTAGTTCATCTTTTTGTCAGCATGAAAGCATATGCTGCTTTCATGGCTGCATGTGCCATGTTTCACTGGCATACATCTTCAGGGTTTTGTTAGTAGTTATTAAAGAATATGCATCATGATTCATAGAAGCATCAAAACATGTGCTTGGTCTTTTCCTTTTTTAAAAGAAAATGTTTCAGAAGCCCAGCTGTGATGGACATCACTCAGAGACCTCCTCTGTGGCTCACAGCTGCTTCCTATCACTCTGGAAGGCTGCAGGGGGTAGATGAAAAGATTGCTGTCACCTGGGCAGGCCCTGAGGAGGCAGAAGCTTCTGGATGATAGACTGGGGGCACATGTAATCTCTTGCAGAAGTGCTAGGACTGAAGTGAGGAACGGGGAGCAGCCATCTATACTTTAGGGGGCTTGGGGAGAGCTGCGTGGAAATCAGACTCCTGGAAAGAACTTGTGTATAAAGAGAAAGTAGTGCTTTTACTTCCTTTCTTACCTCTCTTAAAGTCTTAATTTTTTATGCAGGTGAAAGGTTGGTTTTCTTGAAGCTCAGGGTTTCCTTAAATGTGCTTAACTTGCAGTCTTATTTTTGTAGGTTTTCGGAGGGGTCTTTAGGAGGAATTTAGGTGCATAATGTTGGTGGCATTTCTTTCCTGGGTGGAATATGCAAATATAGTGTATCTGGGGTCCATAAGTGCTCTGGATAGTAGATTATAAATCTCTATCCTTATTTCCTAAGAATTTATGTTGGTATGGAGCTCACATCTTCTCTCTGGAGAGCACAGAAGGGTTATATTGCTAGTTTTGCCTCACTGTTGTTTTTGATATTATCTTCACATAACTAATGGAACAGAAATCAGCATTGGTTTTAGGCTCTCCTATATGTGTGTTAATATAATTATTTTTATTTATATAGGTAATCAAACTATTTTTTC